>JAQZBX010002488.1:0-71672 GCA_029593785.1 Cabassous unicinctus
AACTTTTATTGGGATTACATTGAGTCTGTAAATCAATTTGGGTAATATAGACATCTTAATAATATTTAGTCTTCCGATGCATGAACATGGAATATTCTTCCATTTATTTAGGTCTTCTTTGATTTCCTTTAACAATGTTGTGTAGTTTTCTGTGTACAAGTCCTTTACATCCCTAGTTAAGTCTATTCCTAGATATTTGATTATTTTAGTTGCTATTGTAAATGGAATTTTTCTTGCTTTCCTCCTCAGATTGCTTATTATTAGTGTACAGAAATGCTACTGATTTTTGTATGTTGATCTTATATTCCACCACTTTACTGAACTTGTTTATCAGCCCTAGAAGCTTTGTTGTAGATGTTTCAGGACTTTCTACTCATAGGATCATGTCATCTGCAAATAGTGAAACATTTACTTCTTCCTTTCCTTTTATTTCTTTTTCTTGCCTAAGTGCTTGAGCAAGTACTTCTAATACAATGTTAAATAAGAGTGGTGACAGTGGGCATCCTTGTCTTGTTCCAGATCTTATAGGGAGAGCCTTTAGCCTTTCACCATTGAGCATGATGTTGGTGTGGGTTTTTCATATATGCTCTTTATCATATTGAGGAAGTTTCCTTCTAATCCTATCTTTTGAAGTGTTTTTTATCAAGAAAGGATGCAGTATTTTGTCAAATGCCTCTTCTGTGTCAATAGAGATGACCATGTGGTTTTTTTTCTTCAGGCTGTTAACGTGATGTACTACATTAATTAATTTTCTTATGTTGAACCATCCTTGCATATCTTGGATAAAACCCACTTGATCATGGTGTATAATTCAGTTGATGTTGGATTCAATTAGAAAGTATTTTGCTGAGGATTTTTGCATCTTAAGTTCATTAGAGAGATTGGTCTATAGTTTTCTTTTCTTGTAGTGTCTTTATGTGGCTTTGCTATTAGGGTGATGTTGGCATCATAGAATGAGTTAGGTAATGTTCCCTCCTCTTCAATTTTTTGGAAGAGTTTGAGCAGAATTGGTATTAGTTCTTTCCAGAATGATTGGTAGAATTCAATCATCTGGTCCTGGACTTTTCTTGGTTGGGAGGTTTTTGATGACTAGTTCAATCTCACGTCTTGTGATTGGTCTGTTGAGTTCTTCTACTTCTTCTTTTGTCAGTGTTGGTTGCTTGTGTGTTTCTAGAAATTTGTCCATTTCTTCTAAATTGTCCATCTTGTTGGCATACAATTTTTCAAAGAAACCTCTTATGATATTCTTTATTTCTGTGGGGTCAGTGGTGATATCCCCTCTCTCATTTCTTAATTTTACTTATTTGCATCTTCTCTCTCTTTTTCTTTATTAGTGTAGCTAAGGGTTTGTCAATTTTATTAATCTTCTCAAAGAACCAGCTTTTGATTTTGTTAATTCTAATTTTTTAAATTCTCAATTTCATTTAATACTGCTCTAATCTTTGTTACTTCCTTCCTTCTGCTTGCTTTGGGATTAGTTTGTTGTTCTTTTTTCTAGTTCATTCAGGTGTGCAGTTAGGTCTTTGATTTTAGCTCTTTCTTCTTTTTTTAATGTAGGCAGTTAGGGCTATAAATTTCCCACTTAGCACTGATTGAGCTGCATCTCATAAATTTTGGTATGTTGTATTCTCATTTTCATTCTCTTTGAGGTAGTTACTGACTTCTCTGGCAATTTCCTCCTTGACCCACTGATTGTTTAAGAGTGTGTTGTTTAACTTCCATGTATTTGTGCCTATTTCCAGCTCTCCATCCTTTATGGATTTCTAGCTTCATTCTGTTGTGGTCTGAGAAAGTGCTTTGTATAATTTCAGTCCTTCTAAATTTGTTGAGACTTGTTCTATGATCTAGCATGTGGTCTATCCTGGAGAATGATCCATGAGCACTCGGAAGAATGTATATCCTGCTGCTTTTGGGTGTAATGTTCTGTATAAGTCCATAAAGTCTAGTTCCTCTAACGTATTATTCAAGGTCTCTGTTTCTTTATTGAGCCTCTTTCAAGATGTTCTGTCTAATGGTGATAATGGTGTACTAAAGTCCCCCACTATGATTGTAGAGGTGTCTTTCTCCCCTTAGTTTTGCCAGTATTTGCCTCAAGTCTTTTGGGGCTCCCTGGTTAGGAGTATAATATTTATGATTGTTTTTTCTTCTTGGTATATTACCCCTTTTATTAATATACAATGTCCTTCTTTGGCTCTTACAACAATTTTGCATTTAAAGTCTATTTTGTCTGATATTAGTATAGCTACTCCTGCCTTTTTGGTTACTGTTTGCATATAAAATCATTTTCCAATCTTTCACTTGCAACTAGTTTGTGTCCCTGGGTCTAAGGTGAGTTTCTTGTAGACAGCATATAGATGGGACATGTAATGGATAAGGAACAATTCTGCCAGGATGTGTCTTTTGATTGGAGAGACTAATCCATTAACATCCAATGTTATAATTGTAAAGGCAGTACTTACCTTAGTCATTTTTTCTTTTAACACTTTAACTGTCACACCACTGCCTTCTTGCCATCATGGTTTCAGATGAGAAATCAGCACTAAATCTTAACAAGTTTCCCTTATATGTGATAGATCTCTTTTCTCTTGCTGCTTTCAGGATTCTTTCTTTGTCTTGAGCTTTGGACAATCTGATAAGTATGTGTTTCAGGGTAGATCTCCCAAGATTTATTGTGTTTGGAGTATGCCATGCTTCCTGGACATGTATATCCATGTCCCTCATAAGAGTTGGGAAACTTTCAGCCATTATTTCCTTAAACACTCCTACTGCCCCTTTTCCTTTCTCTTCTCCTTCTGGGATGCCCATATTGCGTATGTTTTTGCGTTTCGTGTTGTCATTCAATTCCCTGAGTCCTTGCTGAACTTTGTCCATTTTTTTTTTTTTGTCTATCTGTGTAATTTTGGATGTCCTATCTTCAACATTGCTAATTATTTCTTGTACCTGTTCAAATCTGCTGTTATGTGCTTCTAGTGTATTTTTAATTTCTCACATTGTGCCTTTCATCATCATAAGATCTTTATCTTTTTGTGTATGTTTACAATTTCTGCTGTATGTTCCCCCAGTGTCTTCTTGATATCCTTTATCTCTTCCTTCATTTCATTGAGTTGATTAAGGATATTTGTTTGGACATCCTTGATTAGTTGTTCCATGTTGTATGTCTCATCCTGCTTTTTAGTTTGTTCATTAGACTGGGCCATGACTTCCTCTTTCTTAGTATGGCTTGTAATTTTTTTCTGATGTCTAGGTATCTGTTTATCTTAATGGGCTTATTCAGTTGGTTAGTTTCTCTTTCTAGTGTAGGGTTTTATTTTTGTTTGGTATTGTGTTAGGAGTCCTCTATCACTTGGTTCCACTTATTCTGTATCCTTGTAGTTGCCCATATTTGACAGAAAAATATTAGACCCACAAAAATGGAAAGAAATAAGAAAAGAAACAAGAAAAAGAAAAGAATAAAATAAAAAAGAAGGAAGGAAAGAGAACAAAAAATGAGGCAGAAAAAATAAATAATAAGAGGGAAAAATAATAAACAGGAATAAAAATTTAAAAAGGTAAAAAGAGAAACAGGAAAAATAAAATACAACAAAAAGCCAGATAAATGAGAAAAGAAGAAAGACAAAACAGAGAAAGGCAGAAAGGAAGAAAAGAAGAGATTAAAAAATGAAAGAAAGAAAAAAATTAAAAATAAGAGGAAGGAAAGAGAAAAAAGAAAAAAGAGAGTAAAATAACAATAAATAGATAAAAGGGAAGGAAAAAAGAAAAAGAAAAAAGAAAAAAGAAAAGACAGGAGAAATGGCAAGAGGAAAAAGATAAGAAAACCAGGTGAAGAAGTAATGAAAATAAGGAAGAAGAGAAGAAAAAATAAACAAGCAGAACAAAACAAAAGGAAACAAAAATCTGGCTCTCCCTCTCAGACCACCAGGACAGGCTAGGCTCCTCCTCTCAGGGTACCTGTTTTGGCCAGTCGATTACCCCACAAACCCCAATCTGCAGGTACCGGGGTGGAGAGAGAGAGAGGAAAAACAAATTTTTTTTTAAAAAAAGAGGCCTCCCTCAGGCCACCAGCGACTCACTAGTCTACTCCTCTCTAGCTGCTTATATCTGCCAATAAATCACACCATAGTCCGCCTCTCTGCCAGTACCCAGATGAAGGAAGAAAAAAAAAGGAAATAGGAAAAAAAGAGGAAAAAAACCCCTCTGGTTAAGTTCCCTCAGCTCTCCTCCAGGCCCGCCTGGCTCTCCTGTACCCTAAGCTGGCTTGGCACAAGGCCAGCTGTGGGATGGCTCCTCAGCAGCTCCCATCTCCCCCAGAGCTAGCTGCGTGGCTCTCCCACCCCCAAGACCAGCTGGCTGATTCTCCTCTCCTCTGGCTGGTATGTTCCTTTCTTCTCGGGGCCTGCTGGGTGGCTCCCCATGTCCCTGGTGCCCAGCTGGGACTCCTCCCTCTCCAGCTACCTTCTCCTGTTGCCCCTGCAACACCCCAGCTTCCCTTATGCCCAGCAAGCCTGCCTACCTTCCCAGTTTCTAGAGGAAGAGTACAGCCTGCTGGTCCCTACTCTGCCATCTTGGATCTTCCTGTATGTGTTTTTGAGCATTTAGCTTGACCAGATATTTCTATGCATTTGATTGTTTAAGGTTTAAAAATTTTATGATGTGCATAAATGGCTGAACTCTGAAGGACCATAAAGACATAGTAATGAAACATTAGAGGAGAAATCAAATAGAATATGATGCCAAAATGAAATTGTATAAATGATGAAGACAGAGGGAAAGCATGGAAGAAAGAGGATGGTATTTGGAAGTGGGAAGGATGATGCACCCTAGGACAGAGCAAATAGACATACCAAATGTGAGTAATCAATAATCATAGTCAGAGTGGAAGAATAAAACCTAGGAGACAGGAGCATTCCACTTGTGTCCTGGATAATGAAGCACAGCTCATTCCACAAGATATAAATAGACCTTTCACACTCATAACTATGTTGTTTCCTGTATCTTCTGCCTTCAAATGTCCATCAACCCTCTATCAATAATATGCTTATGCCTTCTCCAAACTGCTGCTCTCTCAAAATAAGAGGCAGAAAGGACCAGTCTGAGAGGTCTAACATCTGACTAATGGGAGCCTCAGAAAGAGAGAACAGAGCTTATTGAGGAGAGGAAATGAACAAAGAAATTACAGGTGAGAGTTTTCCACACATGAGTCTTCATCCTGAAATGCCAGTAGAGTGACCGTTACAAATAGCATGCCATAGTTACACATGTCTTAGTGCACATTTCTAGGGTTGATGCCTAGAAGTACAATTGTGGGGTTGTAGGATATGTGCACAAACACAGACACACAACCTACTGTGGAATTTTCAGAGAATTAAGGACAAAGAGAAGTTATGGAAAGTGTCCAGCGTGAAAGAGAGCAAAAGTAAAATTAAATCAAATCCAAACAAAATAACAAAAACAAGTTGTCTACAAGGGAATGAGAACCAGACTGGCATCTGAACTTATTATATGCTAGGATGCAGTGAAGCAATACTTTCAAATTTCTGAAGGACAATGCTTGTCTGTTCCTTACAGGATCTGATCCTGCACTTGCATGCTTTACCTTCCTTGCCTCACTCTAATCTCGGCCTTGGCAGATCTTGTCTTATTTTAAATTTGATATTTTGTTCATCATGAATTTTTGCATTAATTTTGGGTTTTTAAAATATTGCATTAAAATATTATTCATCTGGATTATTGCATATTTTGGTATCCCCTTAAATTTTGTGCCTGAGGTAAGTGACAATGAGTCCTAGCACTGAATGGAAGCTCCTAATTTTAATGGATTTTATTAATTTTCTCTTTGTTTTTCATGTTTAACAGGTCTTTGTTTACCTCAAGGGCTAGAAGATATTCTTTCATGTTTTCTTTCAGAGACTTTATTGTTTATTTTTCATATTTAGAATTCTAATCCATCTGGAATTTATTTTATGTGTAGTGTGACAGTTTATTTTCTTTCAGTGCTTTAAAGATGTCATTCCATTATCTTTTGACTTGTATAGTTTCTGACAAGAAATCCATTGTAATCTTTGTTCTCCTGTATATAATATGTCTTTTTTCTCTGGCTGCCTTCAAGATTTTCTTTGTCTTTGATTTTTAGAAGTTTGAATATGATATGTCTAGGTGGGGTGTTTGTGTGCGTATGTGTGTGTGTGTGTGTGTGTGCATGTGTTAGAATGTTTAACCTGCTTGATGTTTCTGAGCTTCTTAGATCTGTGGTTTGGTGTTTCTCATTCATTTTGGAAAATTCTCAGCCATTTTCTTTTTCCAAATAGTTTCTTCTGCCTCATTCTCTCTCCTCTCCTTCTGGGATTCCAGTTACGTTTGTCAGCCGATTTGATATCGCTCTATGGCTCTTAGATCCTCTGCTTTGTTATTGTTCCCCATTTTATTTTTCTCATTGTGTTGGAGTCTGGGTAGTTTCCTTTGACCCATCTCCAAGTCTGCTGATTGTTTTCCTGTGTTGAGTCTGTTGATGAATCTCTTGAAGTTAGCCTCCATCTCTGTTACTGTGTTTTCATTTCTAGGATTTCCATTCGATTCCTTCTCACAGTTTCTATCTCCCTCCTGCAATTACAATCCCCATCCCATGGATATTGCATGTTCCAACTTTTCAATTAGGTTCTTTAACATACCAATCATAGTTATCATAGCTACTTGTCTCACAGTTCCAAACTCTGTCATCTATTGATTCCTTTGTCTCTTGACTGTGGATTTTTTCCTTGCTTTTTTTATATGCCTTGTAATATTTTGTTGAAAGTCTCCCATATTTTGTGGGACAATAGAGACTGAGGTAAATAGATTTTATGCCTTAAAATAGACATGCCTTTCCTTCTGCTAAGCCTTCAGTGTGAACGTTGGGGTCAGTCTTGCCAGGAGTTGAGGTGTGTTTGGGATTTGTTTGTGCTGTAGTTACTCTTTGTGCGCTACAGGCTTCCATTCCCTTTGCTATCTTGTGTTTAGAGTAGGGGCTGGTTTGCCAAGGGTTTTTCTTTATGTTTGTCCTATTTTCAGCTTTACGTCTTCCATGTTACTGTGCGTGCCTCAGGGATAGTCTTTCTCCACAGTCTTGCCCCTGTCCTTGCAGTACCTCTCTTACTTGTTACTCAGTGCTTGTTAGCCTCGTGGTAGATGGGGGAGGAGGGTCTTCTCCGTGGTTGTGATTAAGCCTCAGTCTCTGGCATGCCCTGTGTCCCTAGGTCTCAGGGTATGGCCTTCTCAGTGATTCTCCCCACCCCACCTGTAGTTCTGGGCCAGCACATACTCCTGCCCTCCACCAGGGACAGAGGACTTTCTTCTGTTTCCTTGTCCAGCTGTTTTGGGGTTTACCAGTGCCCTAACAAACTCTGTTGCCCTTCTCCCAGCAATTGAAAGCTTTTGTGATGTAGGAGGAATAGGGGAGAAGGATCTGTCTTTCCCAAAGTGCTGCTGTTCCCTTCTCCCAAGCCTGCCTTACAAGGGTTGCTTCTCTCAGGACTCTCCATGGTCATTGTGTAAGTACCCAGTGAAGTCTCTGGAGAAGAGCCTTCAAGTAGGAGCAAATTCCCCCTAAATCTGTGGACCCCAGGGGATCTATATTCTCTATGAACCCATACTCAGCCTTGAGCAAGTCATCAAAAGCTTTAGCTGAAGTCTTCTTGCCACTGTCCGGTGGTATCTGCCCTAAGTAAGCAAGTGCTTGTGTCCTGTCTCTCTTGGGAAATAACTGTCTTTCCTAAGGTTTTAGGATAGCTGGCTGCCCTGCAACCTCAAACCTCTGATGGGTTCAAGAAAAGTTGTGAATTTGTAGATTGTCTAGCATTTGTTATTGTTGTTATTGTAAGGATGAGAGCTATGCTCTTTACAGCTTTAGTTAAAAGAAATAAAACAATGTAGAATTTCTGTGGCTAAGAGATTTAAAATGGAGTTGGGAGAACATTCTGCAGGTTCCTTTTATGTACGTCTCAACCAGATATCAAAAACTGCCAACATATGCAAAGCCTCAAGCAACGATGTTCCTCAAAACCTTGAGGACATCCGGACACCATAAACAAACCACAAGATAAGTAGCGCAGTTAACCATCTAACCTGAAGGTCAATTAGAGTACCCCAAATGTCCACCAACTGCAAACTTGTCTAATCGTTTCCTTTAAAAACCCTTGCCTGGACTTGCCAAGACAGGACATGATTTAGGTTGCTATTTGAATCTGTGCTCCCCGAAATGCAATTCTAAGACCCCAAACAAATGCCTTTATTGCCTTGCAGCTTAGTTAGCTATTTCGTGGCCGACAATTTCTACATCCTAAGTGGAAATATCCTATTTGCCTAGTGTTTTACTTCCTTGGTTTTTTTTTTTTTTTTTTTTAGTTAGGCCAGTAAAAAGAATTTATTTGGGAAATGGGGGAAAGAACAGAGCTTAATGAGAAATGGTTGAGAAAGGTGGAAATACACACCAAGATTTGGTGTGGGTCCCTCTAGGCAGAGAGAGCCTTCCTTAGGTTTTAATACCCATTTTTGTGTCTTTAATCATACTTATTTTACATTCTCTTTTAGTTTGTCTTTCTATTGTCTGAAATGTTTGCGCTTCTAATCCTGCTGTCTTCATGTGCTTTTTAAAACTCAGGGTGCCTGGGTTTTAACACTGTTGCTTCCTCCCCACAGTAGCTGCAGGGTCAGGTCATGCACTTACCAGTTTTTCAATTTACAGTTTACTTTTTGAAACAGAATGTTTATTACATTTTATCCAGATTTTCTAGAAATGTATAGGCAGAAGATTTTCAGAGAAAGTAGATGTTTGTATTGCAGAAACTGGAAGCCTTGGAAAAAAGTTTTCCATTTATCTAGCGTGAGGGACGATTAATTACGTTTTCAAGAGCTTAGCTAGCTTACTTCCCATGCATTCCTTTTTGGAAATTCTTGAGGATGTACTCCAGCCAAATGAGGGAATAAACCAAGAAAGAGGAAGGATTTGAAGCAGAAGAACATCAAATGTCCAAAGATGACAGCAGTGGAACTGGCCTAGAAAGAAACCCAGTCTTAATGGAAGCAGGAGATGGGAGAGCTCCATAAGGGAGGTCTCCTCGGAACAGGGACGAAGTCAGAAGAATAAAATTTTTAATATAGTGCTCAAAAGAGAATTAAAATTAGGATAAAGACACATAATGCCAGAGAAAGGGAAATAATAAGGAATTCCAGAAAAGACACACATACACACACACACAAATAAAAAACCAAACCCAAAACTTATGGTACAAAGAAAAGATAAGAAAAAGTTAAGACTGCTGACATCCTCAGCTTATAAAGCATGGAATCCGGGTGTGTTGTAAATGTTGTTGGGAAAGCAAATAGAGATTTAAGTAAATTACATAATATTGCCCAGCCAGTAGAATAACTAAAACATAATAATAAAATATCAAATATGGGAGAAAGGAGGGTGAGGTGTGGTGGAAGCAGGGGTTAAATCCTTGTTATTTCATATAACTGCTCAAGGTTTATAATCAAGGCATGGAGGTAAGTATGTGGGCTAGACTTAGGGAGAAATGACCAGAAGCACTAAAAGTGGACACAGTGGCCTGTGTGTGTCTATGTGTGTGTGTGTGTGTGTGGTGGGGCAATATGAGGAAGGGAAGTGCAGGAGACTGCTGCTTCCCATACAAGCCCTTCTGTACAGGTTTACTCATTACCTTGTGACACCTAGCAGAAGTGGGTTCTTGCTCATTAATGACCAATTCCTGAGACACTGGGGTTTTAAAGAGTTTATTTGCTTGTGCTTAGTAAAGAAGGACAGTGGCCTAATGGCCCAAAAACTGCCCCCCAGAACTGCAGTGATCCTGATGGTCTTATAATATCCAGGCTTAGCAGTTTATGCTAATGATAATTGGGGGAGGGGGGCTGTCTCAGGTTCCTTCTTTAGTAAATATTAAGCACCTTAACAGGATGGGCAGGTGGGTGCAAAACTACAAAAGGGCAGTGAGTTACAAAGTTATTACAGTCACAAGACAATCATTATCAGAGATCAAGGCATCTGGGGTTGTGGGCTACAGAATGGGGGTCTGTTATGAGGTTTTATTTTAATGGATTTCAAAAGGGAGGGTGGAGTGGTTTTCATTTCAATAGAAATGTTCATATACAAGGGCAAGATCGTCTAGGATAACCATCATAATAGCAGGTCCTAATTAGAAACGACCATATACAAAGGTAAGCTCCTTCTGGAATAATCATCGCAACGGTAGGTTTTTAGTTGGAAATGACCATATTCGAAGGGTGAGGTCGGTCTAGCCAGTTTCAGTAATTTCAGTAACAACCTTTGGCTATTTTTAATCTACTGGAAGTAAAAGACGTCTATATAATGATTAAGTAATCATAGTTATTTGTTAATTCTTAACCCTTGGTTACACCATGTACATATATTACTCTGATAAAAATAAAAATTTAAAAGAACCCCATACTGGGTAATTCATCAATATTTAATAGTTACTGTACATCACCCAAAATTAGAAAGATAAAAAAATCAAGAAACAAGCAGAAATAGTGAAAATCAAGAAGAGATTTGTTTTGAAAACAGGGTCAAGGGGATAAGAAAAAAAACAAATCAAATGAGCAGAGAGACATCCTACCGACATCTTAGAAGGAAAAAAGAGGGAGCCTGACGGAGGTGCAGGAGGATGAAATTGTCACAAATTTCGGGATGATGTTGTGGCTTTTGACTGTTCTTGACTCTGCAGAGCCAGGTTTTGTATCCAAAAGGTGATGAAGCCAGTGCTTTCAGGGACGAAGGCCTGAGCTCTCTGGATGGCCCATCCCGCGGCCTCCAGCTTGACGCCCCACGCCCGAAGCCTCCAGAGTAAATTTCTAAAGATGGTAACTCACATCTGAAGTATGTGTAGAGCAGCCCGAAAGGGCCGGGGATAGAGCAATTCATATTTACATGAAAGAATCCCCCGTCGAACAAACAAACAAACAAAAAAAACAAATGGAAAAGAGAAAAAAAAACAAAAACTCAAACGAAAATAAGTGTCTCAATGTGTCTTAAAAGAACAAACTCTGCCAAGTTCTCCTTAACCTTTAATCTCTAAATACTTAGATAGTTTAGTGAGGAGAGAACAGCACTTAATTTTTTTTTCCCTTGACATAACTCTTCCGAAGTTAGAAATAATAATCTTAAAGATCTGGAGCTATTTTCTCAAAAGCCCATCACCTGTCAAAATGCTTCTGCAGAGCGTGCAGGGGTGTGAGGCTGAGGAAGCGAGAGTCCCTTCGTCTTGTCATCCAAGTAAGTACAAGGCGTTCCTTCCCTCTTAGCTGTTTGAGCACTTGAAATTTCAGAGGATGTGATAAGTAACGAAGAATAATGCGAGCTGCGAAGAACTTGCTGAGAGAACAAAAGCATTCCAATAAATTATTTAATGAATCGCTTTGTTCTAGGAAAAGGGATTTGGAAAGAGGGCTTGAAGGGGTAGGGGGAGGCAGACTGAAACCCAGCAGTCTCGTGAAATGCTCCGCTCTTCTTCTTAAGGAGAAGGAGTGATCCAGACTGCAGGCAATGGCTTTGAAAAAGCCCGCTGCATTGACTCATACGACTAGTGAAAGAAGGCCGCCACATTTATTGAGCACCAGCTGTGTGAGGGTGCTGGGCTGGGCTGTTTGTATGAGCAACTGAACCATCTGTTCCTGAAGGTAAAATGGGGCGACATGTGTTCTAGCCTCAGCTCGGCCCCTGAAATCATAATCATGATGATAACAGTAAATATAATGGTTACGTGCATTGAATGCTTGTTATTCGCCAGATACTAAGTGCTTTACGTGCATTAACTCATTTAGTCCTAGCAACAAGTGCATGAGGGAGGTGCTATAATTACCCCATTTCACAGATGAAGAAGCTGTAAATTACGAGCTACGAATATAAACAAGCCACTTTATTTGGTTCAATAAATGAACTGAGCCTTTGTACAAGATATAATCTTGTGCACAATAACCCTTGTGGGTTGCAACGTATCTAACCAAACCTCGCAAATAGAGTGGCCCACTTGTGAACTACTAACTACCTATTTGGGGAGCATCTTTTATCTGATAACTCCAATAGACTGCAAAATTATCCACTATTTCAGGAAAAATCATACTGGTCCTTTAGCTTTTTCCCACTGCCTCTGTTTATAGTTGATGTCTGTGAGCCGTTTCCATTGTCCTTTAGCGGCCGAAGGCTTTTAGAGTTCAAAAAGACTTCAGGGACCATTAAGGAGTGATGAGCAGGGCCGTAGACTAGACCAGCACCCTCAGGAATAAGTACCTGGTCCACACCTTGGGCCTGAAACTGGGAAGGGTGGACAAAGTGAATAGAAAGAAAGCAAAGCAGAGTAAGCAAAATTGTTCTACCTGTGCACTGTCCTGGGTTTTCCTGGGTTTTCTGAATGGGACCAGTAATGCTTTGGGTCCTAGCATTACTGTGCATTTTCACAGTGCATCTCTGACGTGTAGTTTTCTTCTTCTGGAACTGATCAATTCTGTTTCTCTCATTCACCTTCACTCAAATATTACTCACCATCCTTCTAACCTCTGCATAGCTTACGCTGATAAAGCCGTGACCCTCCCGGTCCTGTCTCGGGAAGACTGGATCATAGAAACTCAGCCCCAGCAGCAAAAAAGAAATTTCAAAATAAGCTCTTTACTTGCAGGATATTTAATTCCCAGCAACCTTTCTTAAAACCCCCCTTTCATTCCCATCCGTTTATATTTAGGGGAACATAAAATGTATCATTTAACCCAGGATGCTTGTGAGAGCAAAAGGAAGAACTGGTAACAATTGTGCTGAGACAGTTGCATCAGCCAGGGTTGGATTGTCAAGCAGAGCCGGTAGGGGGGATTTCTTATGAGAAGTAGACCTTATGCAGTTGCAGGGGCCGACTAAGAAGCCCGGGCCAGGCTGTTGCCTCTGTATCTGGTTTGGGGCCTGAAGGCAACAGGCCCAGCAGCTGGGAGGGAAAGCTGACCTCCAGTGAGGAGGGAGGAATGACACGTTGGAGCCTGCGTCTCTTTCTCCCCGCCTCCGACCTCAGCCGCCGGGCTGGCCTGCAGGAGCTGGCGCCCTCCGCCACAGTGCCGCACAGGCTCCTGGCCCAGGAGTCAAAGGCGCTGGCGCAGTGCAGGGCCAGGCTGCTGCCCCACACCAGCAAGGTGAGCCAGCCACGAGCCAGCGGGTCACGGCCAGCGTGCAGGGGCGCCTGCCCTCCACCAGCCTTCCGGGCGTGACCTTCTGCCTTCCAAATGTTGCACAAATTGCTCTTGTGCCAACCCTAACCTGGAATCATTCAGGAAGGGCACTTCTGGGAAACACAGCTCCCGCTTGGCTGAGGGACACAGAGCAAAGCCACGGAACAGTCCACACAGGGTGAGGAGTCCCAGGCCCACGGGCTGTGTGTCATTCCTCTCATACCCGGCAGCTCCCTCTCTTCCTAACTCTCAGACTCCTCTCCTGATCTCTGGCCACCTACTTCTGGTCCTTCTCTTTCATTGTCTCCTCCTTCCTCTCTCTTCTACATTGTGAAGCCCAAAGAACTAGTCTGGAAAATCTTGTCTGCCAGGGAAATGAGGGTGTGGACCCAGAACTCTCGAGCAGTCAAGGAGAGAACAAAAGGCTGGAAAGGGTCAGACATGAGCAATCTTCACCCCTTCGTATGAGGATAGAAGTGGACAATTCAAAATATTTTTGGGCATACCGTAAGCGCCGCCCAATTCTTACCACCTGCTGTTACTGTTCAAATTTCTGCTGCCTTAGCACTTGATGCGTTTATTTAATAAGTGTTTGTGTGGTGCCGACTCTGCTGGGCACTGCTCTGGATGCTGGATCACAAGGATTTGCTAACAAGCGCGTCTTGTACTAGAAGCGAGGTTCCCTGAGGGCAGGGATCACATCTTAATCATATTCACATCCTTAGCAGAGTGCCTGACAGAGAAGGTACCTGGTATGCCTCTAGAATGAATGAATGAATGAATAATGAATGAATGAATGAATGGAAGAATAAACATAATGAAGGGCTGCTGAAAGGCGGGGTCACCTTTCCAAAGAGAGACTGTTTTATCAATGAAAAGTGAGGAGAACTGATCTGAAACTTTTACTTCAGGACAAGCAATCAAAGCTGATGCCACTTCTGACCTGTCATCGCACACACTAGGGGGTCCAGGACAGAGCAGAGGCTCACCTGGAGGAGACGTGGAAGAAATGGGGGCTCAGATTCTGAATTTCCTTGCTAATGTGAATTTAATTCAGGACCTTAATGGCATTTCTAAATGGCTTTAGTAATTAATTATAGATAACATAGGTAAGTATAAGCAAGCGATTACTTAGAGGCAGGCAGACCCAGGAAATCCAAGAACACTAATAGGTTTTTAATGACCAGTTATTTATTGTATTGCAAGTTTAATTAAATTGCTTCCTTCGAATGCAACTCATTGCTGATTAATAAAAATATGCTTTCTACTTACATGATAGGAATACTTATTATACAATCATACTTTACAGGCAAAATAAGACTTCATCAATGTGGGTGCAAATTATATTTAACTTATGCCAATAGATTAGAGACTCAACTGCACTAATCCTGTTGCAATTAGGTGAATTTAAAAGAATATTGAATCAGTTTTCTTTTCCTGAAGAGAATAGTCTTGGAACGATTCTTATTTTTTTCCCCATGGTCCTTATATTCTTATCATTGTGAAAAAAGAGTCTTTGATTGTAAATTCTGTACCACAAATGGGAAATTGAACAGACAAATCCCACATCCCACGTCTCCCTGACTATGCCAAATGTTGTTTAAAACAGACCCTTGTAAACAGAAACCAAGCACTTCTGATGAGCCACATGGTCTCTCCTCACAGAGATTGAAGAGATACCATTATGTGTCTCCGGTCTATCTTAGTCTTGTTTGAGACAAAGTGCTGAGAGATAGAAGTAGAGATGCTGGAATCTAAGACACACACACATTTTTGGACAACAGGAAGAAAGTGGATTGTAAATGAAATCCTAGTTGCCCCAAATGCCTGGGTGTCCATCATCTCATCATTGGTGCACCTCGTAAACAGGATTTGTTGCTTGCCAAGTAGCAACAACTTTGTGAGTGGGTAGGGCCGCTCTGGAGGTAGAGGAGTAAAGATATTTGGAAACTACATTGAGGCCTGGTTGACTCTGAGCCACTAACACCGGCAGATGGCATTTACCACCATTGGAACTTGGCAGATTTCAAAGATATCTGTGTCCTTAACCTTATCACTCACTCATGAGTGTTAGAGATGTTTGGGATATTTGGGGGCTCTTTTTCAAGTCACATTCCCAGAAAGACAAGGCAAAGGAGTATCACTATCCTTCAGAATAATACCTCCCCTCCCCTTGCCTTGTCAACACGAAAAGTTAAATATTCTATCGCTAGAATCATAGAATTATGGACTCCTAGAGATGTGAGAACCTTACCTATAATTTGCCCAATCTCTTGGCCAATGCAAAATTCCATCTGCAATCTGTGGCAGAGCCTGCCAGCTGGCCACTAAAAACTCATGCCTCTTCTTCCATAGTGCAGAATTGCCTCGGGGAGGCAGCTATCCACTCCTTCTTATATCCAGGTGAGAGCAGGCGACTAGTTCACATCAGTGGAATGAGAGTGGAAGCGATATGCGTCATTCAGGCCTGATTTCTTAAACCAGCGTTCCTTGTGCACAGTCCTCTGGCTAGCACAGAGGACTCCATGGTAGAAAACAAGATGGAAGCTGTTTGGGTCCCTGAACTGCCACCTGTAGAATAGCCAAGTGCTAACCACAGTATCCTGTGACATGAGTCAGAAATAAACTTTTATTGGTTTAAAGCACAAAGGCATTTCAGTGTTAAAGCACTGAAAATTGGGTGTTTGTTTATTACAGCAACTAACATTCCCTTGACAGTGCACAGATGTTCACCCCGTCATTACTTGAATAATTTCATGATGGGAAACTTATGGCTTTACAAGCTAGCTTGCTCTATTTCTGTATTAATGGACCATTGTTCTCTATTGTGAATTGAAAGTCCCTCTCCTTCTACCTTCCACATACTGGCCTCAGCTCTGCAACACAATAAGTCAAATTCCATTATTTGCATGCAGATCTGCATTTTAATTTATTAATTTATTTATTGATACTTGAAAAACAGTTCTATTGTGGGAATGATAAAGGACTGGAAATGCTATTACGCACCAATTATATCACTGAGTATTTGAATATCAGGATGTGACTAGAGGAAGCTTATGGTTGAAACTGATGGGAAAATAATTGTAGCTCTGAACAGTAAAATACACAAGTCCAAATATAAACTGTCACGTGCTTCGTTCACACTGAACCTCACTCATCATCTTCAGCATTTCAGAGTAAGCCCATGTTGTGTTCATCTCTATAATGAGATTGCATCTCACTGTATTTGGGAGACAGTGTTTTCCAAAAAAGTCCACAGCAATGTTTCTGATCCCATGTGTTCTTTTAAACCATTCCCACTCCTCCCATCAAGAGGTGGCATCTGTTTCCCCAGCTCCTGAGCTCTGGCAGGCTCTGTGACTGCCTACACTAAGGGAATGTAGAGGAAGCATTGCTGAGGCTAGGTGATAAAAGCTTCCACCTGGCTCGCTCTCTCAGGACCTTCCTCCTTGGAGTCCAGCCACCATGTTTTAAGGAAGCTCAGGTCACATGGAGACACCATATGTAGGTGTTCCAGCTGACAGCCAGCATCACCTGCCTGGCAGGTGAGGGACTAAGACTTCCAGTGATTCCAGCTCTCAGCCTTTGAGCTTCCCCATTGAAGCTGAATGGACTAGAGACAATCCTTCCCGAGTTACAGATTCATGAGCAAAATAAATATTGTCATTCTTTTAAGCCACTAAGTTCCAGGGTGTTTTTTTTGTTTGTTTTTTTTTTAACACAGCAATAGATAACTGGAACCCGTCACTACTAACACCCTACAACACAGCCTAAAGATACTGCTCCTGTGGCACCGGGTTCTGGGTGTACACAAGCAAGATGGCACCAGAGTTCACACCAGGCCCACCCGTTGTTTTTTAGCAAACGGAAGGAAGGACTTAAATGGGATGGATACCTTCAGCAGACCTGGGCGGAGGATCTGCTTCCTGTGAAAGCAGTCTGTGGGTTTTTCCTCTCCTATCCCGCACTTGAGTTTCACGCTGTTATCACACACTCTCTACTCCAGTTAGGTTCCTTCTGTGGATCATTCGCCACTTGAGCAAATGTCTCTGGGCCAGCAGGAGTCTTCTCATTGAACTCTGTAGTGCCTGCAGAGTGAGGACGCAGTGCATAGCTGTTGACTAAATAGCTGGCATGGAAGACAAGGGTGTGGACCCCAACAGCCAAGATAACTGTAGCCTTCGAAGTTCAGCAGTAAAACAATATTTTTCAAATGTCATTTTCCCCCAGAAAACCCCCCACCAACAAATAAAGTTTACATTGAACTTGGGATTTTACAGGGTTAACCATTGTGATGCTGCTTCTAGAAACATTGCCCTACTCTCCTAACAAAGAGATTTCAAGCCTTTACATATGAAAAAGACTCCAGATGAGAAATGAATGAAGAAAAATTATTTAAAGAATATAAGAAAATAATAAAATTGAACACCATAGATAAAATTGAATATATGTAAACGTCCATTAAAATTTCATCCAGGGAACCAGATGTAGCTCAGTAGTTGAGCGCCTGCTTCCCATGTACGAGGTCCTGGGTTCAATCCCCGGTACTTCTGAAAAAAAAAAAAAAAACAACAACAACTACAAAAACTTCATCCAAATGGTAAAAACATCATCTATAAGCTTAGGTTGTTAGGTGGAGGGTCTCCAGTGCTCTGTTACATATAAAATTCTTTGATTCTAGGTCCCTTCTTGGATTTAGACCTTTTCTGTTTTTTTATTTTTGTTTTTGTTTTGTTTTTGTTGTTGTTAAATGTATAAGTTCTTAAAAACATTTTTTTGTAGAAATCCCTAGGTTACATCTCTTTAAATAAAAATGAGTAAAACTAGTGTCATTTAAAAAACGGTTAGGTAACTATTACAGAATTCCTTGAGATAACTGGAAATGCTTTTCGAGGTGTTGCAAGACCAGGATTGGGGAAAACTGGCCTAAAGAAGTAACTCAATGCTACGGGAAGAGAGCAATCGGCTCCACCTGAAAAGGGTTGTGTTCAGCTCTGAAGAGAGGAAGAGAGCTACTGACAATTTAGCAAAGGGCAGACAAAAGGATGGATCTGGAAGCCATTTATCTATTCATTCAACAAACATGTATAGAGCACTAATTTTGTACAAGGCACTGAGTTTAGTATTATAAGAGGAAATTTAGATGGGATCCTTGTCTACAAGAAACTTAGGATCTCAGAGAAGGTGTAAGATGGTCACAAATACAAACATGACAGAAGCTATTGGGAAAGTCTAAGCGAAATGCTGTGGGAGCTCAATAAAAACGCATGTAAGACTTGTGTGTTTTACTGCCTATAAATTATAATTCAATAAGCTAACACAAAATGCTATGGGAGTGCAGAAAAGGGCCAGATAGCCTCAGCTTGGGCAAATCTTGGACAGCTCCACTCTGGAGTTCCCGTTTAAGCTGGTGCCTCATTAGTGGTGGGATTTTGATTGAGATGGAAGAGAATCAGCTCTGGCCGTTTGACTGGAGGATGAAAGAAAGAAGCTAGAGGGCACATTGGAGGCAAAGGTGATTGCTCCAGGATTTTGAAGCAGGAGGGAATGGGGCATTTTACCTTGGCAAAGTCATGCTTTCAAATATTTGCAGAGCTATGAGCTAAAGGGATCAGCTGCTTTTCAGGTTGCTTAGAGAAGGACGAGGTAAAAGTTACAGGAAGGCAGACATAGACCTGGCATATGGAAAGGCTTTCTAGCAACCTGTGGCGTCTGATAATACACCGGACTGTTGTCTGGGGGTGAGACCAGCAATTGCCTGTCCCTGCAAAGTTCAGGCCACTAGTGCCCGTCACCGCTCTCCGCAGGAGTATTCGGTGGAGAGTGAAGGTCAAAAGAGGTGACTTTCCGAATTTGAGCCTGTGATTCTATAATTAAATCACCTTGGCTGCCTTCCTGAAGCTCTTCTTGCAAAGCATCATCCTAGGCACAGATGTGACTCCGGATTTTCAGGAAATGTCTTAGATCCTCTCTACAATGGTAACTCTGGGCAAATGCCGAGAATGGCCTTAAAAGCCCTGCTGTCCCTAGATTTGATGTACATTAACACACAAACCTTTAAAATGTAGTTTGTTCTAGAAAGATTCCATTACTCTTTTGCATGAGATTGGTTTTTCTACTTTAGCTCTATATATTTCAGAAAGGATTTTGCATTTTTCTAGAAAAATGCATCAGTATTATTTATAATTGACAGACTCCCCTTAGATGATTTAGCATGTACTTCTGCCAAGACCTCAATTCAGATAATAAATGTTATTCAATGTCAATTATGCTGAGATTATTCTGAAAACTCTTCTTTATATTCAATTTTCATTCATTCAGCTTATGACTGTAATTTAAATAAACTTTTTTATCTTGGTAAATGTATTATCAATGCAGTGCTTTAGTTTAATAACTGTACTGTGCATACAATTTTAAGTATTTTCCAAGATCTTGAGCCAAACAAAAATAAAGTATGTTATGTCTCCAAATTGGAGGAGAGAATTTATTATAATTCTTCTGAAGATTGTGAAAGAAAACATGGAGAACTGCAGGATTATTTTTAATACCCCAAAAGAATTTGAAATATTTTTGTTATAGTGCTATGGAAACTGCAGTCAGTAAGGAGGAGATACTCATCGTAGTAAAATGTTTGTTGCATTAGAGTTGAGTAAATCACAATTACTTATTAAGATCTTTGTGACCTAAAAGAGACATAATTGGCATGATGTGTTCTATGGATTTGAACAGATTAATGTTCAAAATGTTTTTTAACATTCCCAGTAATCACTGAAGTCCCCACCTGAGCAGAAGTCCAGATATCTGTCCTAGGACCTCCGTCTGAATTGTCCAGGAATTCTGGGGAGTTACCCAGCCTGAAGATGCTAGTTCTGTTTCCAAATACCATGCAGAGGGAGAGCTAGAGGATGTGACTGCCCATCAGAGGCCCTCCACCATGCTTATCTGTGTATGTCTTCTCAGTGTATAGGGCTGGAAGGAGAGAAGTTTCTCTCTCACTGGATACTCACCTGGAGGGACCCCTCCTGCCAGCAGTCTGGGCTCACTCTCTTTAACAACCAGGGCCGTGGCAGGCAAGCACAGGGCTCTGCCAGGGGCCACCTTCAGCCAAGCGGGCTCCCCAGGTGGCATCTCTTGAAATGACCCTCGCACACTCAGCCATTGTCCCCAGGGAGGTTGGGTAGGGCAGGCCTTGCAGCCTCAGCCATGTGCTCAGGCTGGTTTGGCTGTCCCATAATCACCAAATCCTGGTACCCAGCATGGGTCACCAGGCATCTCTCTCTTCTTTTCTGATGAATGACCCTTTTGTGCTCTGAGTGACCTTTCCTTCTAAGAGACCTCAGTCAAAAACATCGTAGGGAAGGGCTGAGAGCCTATGGAAATGGACTCCCAAGCCTCTGGGCTTTGTGTATCA
Source organism: Cabassous unicinctus (assembly GCA_029593785.1). NCBI lineage: Eukaryota > Metazoa > Chordata > Mammalia > Cingulata > Chlamyphoridae > Cabassous > Cabassous unicinctus. The sequence goes on from JAQZBX010002488.1 coordinate 20,627, forward strand.
AGAGGTACAGGGAGGGGTGGCTTTTGTCAAGTCACAAAAAATGGTCCTATTGGCTTTCCACAGGGCAGCCGGTACCTGCTTGTCTTGCACGCCCATAACCAGCAGGAACACTTGACTATTTCTTCTTGGCACAGAGAAGCTCTACTGCAATGTGATTTGCAATCTCATCTGTACAGCAAAGAGAGTGGCAGACTCACACAGCCTAGAAATAATAATAATAATAATTAAAAAATTCTCCTTAACTGGGTGTGCAAGTACATCAACATTTTAAAAAGATGAGGTCCTGTAGAGCAATAAACTATCCTGAACTCCTACTAATGATATTTATGCTGCCATTACCTAGAACAACTGCTTGAAAAAGTGAAATGAGCACATGACATATTTTGCAAGCTTGAGAACTTTCCTCTGTCACCATCTCTGTAATGGGAATGACAACATTTGGGTAGCACTAAATCACATCTGTAAAGCATTTTGCAACCTGCAGATGGAAAGTGTTATAAATAACTAAGTGTGACTGATTAGATCCCCTGCTGCATGCTCCTCCCCTGTCCTCTGCATAGGAAGCAGGAAAGACTCGTTTCCCTGTAGGTTCCAAGTGAAAGAACAGTGCTTATTCCTCTCACTCATGGCCTCATCCATCACCTCCAGGAAAATGACTCGCAGATCTCCATTCCCAACGCTGACCTCCCCCCCTGAGCTCTGGTTCAAACACCCCCAGCTGCCAGACATCTGCACCTCCATGGCCTGCCAGCATCTCCAGCTCACGTGTCCAAAATAAAACTTATTATCTGGCCCCTTAACCCAGGCCCTCTGGGCTCACATTTTCTGCCAAGGGTACCATTATTCCTTGGCAGAAATGATCATTATTCTCTCTTTCCTCTCATATCTAGTCAAAGGCAGAGGCTTTTCTTTTCTCGTTTGTGTATTCAACAAGTATTTATTTAGTACCTGCTGTGGCTAAAGCACTGTGCTTGCTAGTGGGTAGGATGCAAATTTGAATGAAATTCTTGAGGAATTTAGATTCACCAAACAGAGATAAAGCAACTACGTTACACGAGAAAGATGGATAAAGCCAACATGAGAAACAGTCTGCTTTGGAGGGGAATCAGGAGGGGAACCTACACTGACTGAGCGCCTGCTCCTTGCTCTGTATATTACATGCCGCTCTAGTTTGGGTTTACCCAGGAACAGAACCCGAGAGAAGGAAAGTAGTTTGTTTGGGAGGGGAGCCTAGAAAACCTCAGCAGAGGAGGGCGAAAGTGGATGGAGAGGGGCAGTCGGACAATGGAGAGTGTCACTGTGAGCAAGAGACGCTCCTGCAGGGAGACCCTGGGGACCCGGGTAGAGTACACACCTCGGGGTCATCCCACCTTGGGGGTGAGAGAGCTGTCTTCCGTCACTGTTGAGGGCTGCTCCTGGCGTTTGGAGCCTGCTGCGTGCACGCGAGCAAGGCAGGCTCCAGGCGGCCAGAGGAAACTCCCACCAGTGCTGCCAGTGGGCCAGTGGGCATGGAGAGAGGGCTGAAGGGATACGAGTGGAGCTTTGATGGCATCTGCTACACGTGCATTGTCTCATTTAAGCCTCGTAGCATCCCTGTAAGGTCAGTTTAATTATTCTCACTTTAAATCGAGTCTTAGCCTGGATAACTTTCACAATGTCAGTGAGAGAAACAGGTTTGAACACATACTTGGTTGACTCTGTTGCCCGTGAGCTTGCCTCAACATTACTCAGCTGGAAGATCACAGAAGGCTTCAAGGAGGAGGAGGCACTGGAGATGAGTTGTGAATGTGTGTGATCTCCTGAGCCTTGCAGGTCAAAAGTCCTCGTATCAGCAGGCTCAGAGCTAGTAATCTCTCTCAATGCCATCCTTCCTTGTGGGCTGACTACATTACATGGCCCACTCTCCCAAGTTCTCACTACATTCTTTAGTTCTTTTTCTCCCTCTGTGACTATCGCTTCTCACTCTTTCTTTTCCTTCGTCTTCTCTGAAACGTAGTATTCCCTGGGGCTCTGCCCTACGTGAGCTTTCCTCTTCTCCCCTCTTGCTTGTTCTCAGGGGAGGAAAGTATCTCTGCTCGTGGGTCTTCCTATTACCTATGAGCTGCTGTTTTTCAAGTCTGTAATTTTTTTTTGTAGGAATAAGTCACAATTTATTTATCCATTATTCTCTCGATGGATATTTGGGTGTTTCCAGCTCTTTGCTCTTACAACTAGTTCTGCTATGAACATTTATATATGTCTTCTGGTGAGCAAGTACAAGAGTTTTCTAGGTGAAATGCCTTAGAAATAAAATCGCTGAGTAATTTCTTTCATATTAATTCAAAATTATATTCTAGAGAAGTTGTATCAATTTATAGTACCACAGTAGTATATATAAGGGTTTCATTTGTGCCTTACCCTCAACAACTAGATATTATCAGAATGCTTAATTTTTGTCAATCTGGTAAGTATAAAATTGAAATCTATTATGGTTTTAATTTGTATTTCCTTATTTCCTAATTACAAATGAGGCAAAGCATCTTTCCATATATTTAATGGCTTCTTTGTGTTTCTTCTTCTGTGAAAATCCTGTTCACATTTTTTGCCCATTTTTCTATTTGGTTGTTTGCATTTACTCATTGCTTAATAGGCATTCTTTGTAGATGTCACTTCCTAACTGTTGGTTGGTTTTATGCGTGTCACATATTATAGTAGTTTTCCAGGGCTGCTGTAACAAAGGAATACAAACTAGATGGCTTAAGATAACAGAGCCATATTCCCTCACAGTTCTGGAAGGTAGAAGTCCAAGGTCAAGGTGTCAGTGGATAGCACTCCCTCCAGCATCAAGACTGTATTTTTATCTCTTGCCTTATTCATGAACTCCAGGTATTATGTGGACATGCAGTAGACTCTGGAGTCCAATTCTTTGGATGCAAATACTGACTATTCTACTGAATAGCTGTGGGACTTTGGGCGAGTTACTGATGCTCTCTCTGCCTCAGTTTCCCCACCTATAAGATAGAGGCAATACAGTAATCCCTCCCTCATGGGGTTGTGTTGAGGGTGTAATGAGATGGTGTGTATAGAGGGGGTAGGACTGTGCCTGCCATGCAGCACTCACTCCACAAGCATGCCAGCTTTGTTGTTGAGTTTCCAATAGCCCTTTGCAGGGACACCGCCCCCCTTTAACATGTCTAAAACAAAACATTTTCCTCTCTTTCTACACTGCTCCTTTCCTGTCCTTCTGGAATGCCAGCATTTCAAAGGAAGGGACTATGGCTTGTGCTGGTATGCAGCTGATGCTTAATATGCAGATTGTTGAATAAGTTCCCACCAACACTACTCAAACCAAGGTCCTTTGCACCCTCCATATTACCTTTTTTTTTGAGGTACCCAGGGCTGGGGATTGAACCTGGGACCTCGCATGTGTGAAGCCGGCACTCAACCACTGAGCCACATCAGCTTCTCTGAGATGGTTTTTTCATTTGTTTTGCTTGTTGTTTGTTTTTGTTTTTTCAGGAGACACTGGGAACTGAACCTGGGACCTTCCATGTGGGAGGTGGGAGCTCAACCGCTTGAGCCACATCCCCTCCCCTATGTTACTTTTAAATGAATAAATTCAATCAGGTGTCTCCCTGCATCAGATTTCTTCTTGCTCCAAAGGACTGCATGCAGGGCTCTGGACTAAACCTCCCTAAAACATTGCACATACAAAGCCCAGTTAGAAACCCTCCATGTTTCTGCAGGGGCTCCAGCATACAACCAAACCACTTAGCTCGCCTTTCCAGGGCTTCCACCTTTGACTTACTATCCTAACTCTTAGCTCCTAGTTCTCCTGGCAAGTTGGTCTTATCTTTCCCCTCATGCTGCCCCTTTGACCTTCCTTATGCTATCCCCCCTTTCCCGAGGGCCCTCTCCCCTCCTTTTAGCCCAGGTTAGTCCAGTCCATCCATCTGGCTCCAGTGCCTCCTTCCTGGAGCAATCCCAGCTGAACCACTGACTTTGCCCTTCATGCTATTTCAGTAGCTGTCCTGACTTCTCAAAAAACCTTAACTCTTCTGAAGATGGGTATTGCACCTTCTCTGTATGGATGCTCTGAGACCTGGGACAGTGTCCTACAAATTGAATGGGTACTTATACAGATGGATAATGGATCAGAAAGGCTAATATGCCATGGGGACTTGCTTACAAAGAGCTGAACAATAGGTGATGGATGCGTGGGACCAGATGTTGAGTGGGAGAGAGGTCCCCGTGCTTATGTAAAGGGGATAGGGCTGATTTCAAAAGTCGCACATTTGCCGAGAGGGTTTCCCAGGCCCTGCCTGCCTTCTCTACTTGTGTTAGAGGTACACACTGGAAGCAGTGACCTTCCTAGCTGACAGCCATGCTGTTATTACCTCATTCCGGCATGCACAATGCATACTATATAAAATTGATTTTGAGTGCTTCATTCCTTTTTATAAAAGAAAACGCAATAGAAAGTCCAGAGCTAAAATGCTTAGAAGGATTGATTATGATCTCATATAGTCTTGAAGTTAAAGGGAATCTAGAGGTCAACTGGTCAGCCTGTTTTCAAATTCAACTTAATCTGATTCTGCAGGTGTTTATTAAACATCTACTATGTCAGGACATTTCTTGAGAGGTTTTAAAGACTTATAACACACTTAAGGAGTTTGTGAGTGGGTAGGGGCTATACGATTTTTTGCAAAAATAAATATGAAGTAAGGCCCAATATGAAAGACCCAGGAAAAGAAAGCCACGTGGATTCAAAAGAGGGGAATCAGGAAAGACTTCAGGGAGGAGGTGGTGTGTGAGATAGATGGGAGTTCAACAGGCAGAAACACGAGGTGGAAAGATGTAGCATGAGTTTACACACAGAGGTGGGCAAGAATGGGGTGGGTTTGGGAAAGAGCACAGGAGATGGGGGTGGAGTCACCCATGATAGAGAGAGGGGGAGAGAGAGAGAGAGACAGAGACAGAGAACTGTGTTTTAGGGGCTGATCTGGCACTGCAGTGTTGGATAGATGGTGGGAGGAGGCCGAAGACAAGCCATAGTCCAGTTAGCGAAGAGAAAATTGGTGGCAGTGACGATGGACATGAGGCAGTTAGGGGATGCAACTCTATCATGATGGTAGAAAGCCACAAAAAGTCATCAACTAGGTACATATGAGGGACTGAGGGAGGGCGGAATATTAAAGACCAGCTTCTATTTTAAACTAGAGTACCTAGGTGAATGATGGGAAGCCATGGGGAGGTGCGTTTTAGTTGAAATTCCTTTGGTTGCTAGTGACAGAAACCTGACTCAAACTAGCTTAAGCAAAAGTGGATTATGATGGATTATGTATCAGGCACAGCTTCATCCGTGGACACAAAGGGTTTACTGATGTCATCAGATCTCTCTTCTCCTCTCTCTCTCTCTCTCTCTGTCTCTCCTTTCTTTCCTTCTTTCATCTATGCTCTTCTATAGCATAGAAGCCCATGGCAGAAAAGATGGCTACTACTGAAAGCTCTGTGCCTACACAGTTCTGATGCTCAGAATCAAAAAGGAAGAGAGGACTCTCCTGACCCCACCAGCATCTGTATATCAAATCTCAGGGAAGAAGCTTATTGGTGCTGTTTGGTTATATGCCCATCCTTGGACTAATCATCTCATGGGATGAACTCTTTTGCTTTGTCAGTCTAGGTCATATGACCCTCTCTGTTGGGGCTTAAAAGTACAGACACTATGATTGACAGTCCTGTGAAGACCACAGGGACTGAGAGAGGGGAAGTTCCATAAAGGAAGGGATGCTGGTCAGACAGATACCATATGTTCACTGCAAAGAAGCTTTTTGGAAGGGCTAGAAGAGATCAAAATTGATCTCTCTTACAACTCTTACATTCCTTGCAGACATAACTTTTTGAATTCCTCCAGTGATGTGGGCTCACAAAGTTGCTAATCTCAGTCTGCTGCAAAAACTCAGTCACTATGTTTGGCTGAAACATTCAGCCCTGTGGCTTTTGTTCATTTTAGTTTCCCCCTAACAACAAGGCAAAACAAACATTCGCTTCCGATACTTTGTTCAATCTTAGAGATTTCAAAGGCCTCAAATCTTTAAGGAGGTGAAATATTTTCATCTTCCATTTTTTCAGAAGATGTAATTAAGTTTCAGAGAGGTTGTGCCACTTGGCTGAGTTAGCCCAGCTGGGGTTCTTGCACTCCATTGACAGTCTACAAACTACACCACACTGCCTATCTTTCCACACAGCTCAGCTCTCATCCAGTGCCTGACACAGTAACCGTTTGCTGAATGAATGAATCGTGCTCCAAGGGACTCACTTTGCTACTTTCCCAGCATGAAGGGGAGTTGCTGCTCAGTTGTGTCATATCAAGGACCCTCACAGGTCTCTGACCCATAATAAATAATGTATATGAATTAGGGTTTGTAGCTCCAAATAACAGAAACAAAGTTCTGGCTGATTTAACAAAAAAGGAACAAATTAAATAATATCAGGAAACTGGTAGAATCACCAGGAAGGCTGGCAAAGTGCTGGAGGCCACAGCCCACGCTCAGATCATGCCTGGAGCTGGTCTGGTGATGACAGTCTGTACTGCTCACCTCTGAGGTGCCACAGGCTGCTCTGCCAGCCTGGCTGTCACCAGACACTGGGTACCGCTGCTGCTGCTGGGAGCCCAGCGGTGCTCCCCCTGCCACCCTCCCGCCAGTTCTTGGTTTGGCTGAGTCTGGGTCACATCCTCATACCCTAACTGGAAAAATGAATGTCTTGACTATCAAAAAATAGAGTATCTCCCAAATCTAAGGAGTTCAGATTTTGGGCAGCCAAAAACCTGACACACAGCCTCATCATTCTGTTTCCTCTGTGCTTTCTCTTCTCAGCACAAACACCCTCTGTTCCTTCATCCTAAATTATGGACAAGACCTCCAGATCCCTTATTACCCTGTCATTAATTTTTGGCATCCAGAATTGAAAGTAATCCTCCAAATGAAGTCTGACAGCCTGAGGTACAATGGGATTATTTATTCCCTTATCAAGACCCCTTAACTTCCATTAATACATCTTAAGATTTCATTATTTGCTAGGCAGCCACGCTACATTGATGACTCATGTTGGCTCAGCTTCTGCTTGTGGTCAACTAAATTCCCCAGATCTTTTCATTTGAATGGCTGCTAAGCCAGGTCCTCTCAATCATATACTTATATAATTGACTTATTGAACATGTGCAAATTTAACTGAGTAATATAAAACTGTATTTGTAATACTTCAACTATTTAGTTAACACCCCTAAATTCCCTTACACTGTAGTACATTTTACTTGGCTACTTCAACCAGAAATTGTAAACTGGTGGCCAATTTGGACATGTCTTTATTTTGTTTGGCTAATATGGTGCTTTCTTTGAGAACTGACTTGGTTGCCAGCTGCTGAATATCAGATCTCACATAAAAAGCAGGACTTCCAATTTCTCTTGAAATATAAAGATCTGGCAATACATTTCCCCAAGGCAATCAATGATTGGCTGGAGCTGAGTAGCACCTATCTCCTTTAGAAGGGGCAGGCATAGTACACCACAGTCCCTACCATGCTCTATTGCCTTACACTTGAGTTTGCAGCCTGTCTATACTGTGGGGGTTGGCTAAGGTAGGGATTAAAGGGGTAGAGTAGAAGGGGAAGAAATCTGTTAAAGGTCGGCTTAAGTGACCCTGTGTTTGCTCAAAAGAGCACCTTCTTGTTTTGCCTGGGTGTGCATAAAAAAGGAAACCTGAGGGAAAAATGTGGTTCTGGAACCCTGTCTGCCTAGCATGGTGCTTCCAGGTTTCAGATGACCCTCTTCCTGTGGCCAACACATATTGGTCCAGAGAGCCACCATCTAATCAAAGCTGGGTGAGGTTTTTTTTAAAAACTTCCAGCCAGCAACAGCCTCAGATGAGTCTCTTGTCAGTGACTGAAGCTGTTGGATGAAAAGTTCATGGGGCTTTTGACCATGTTTCCTGCTATATGGGTTGGAGAAGCAGAAGCAGCTGGTGCAAAGGAGGGAGGGATACAGTCATCATAGAGAGTAGAATGGGGACAAGACACACTGTGGATCCCACCTGCACTAATCTGGCCAGAATTTTATCTTATTTTTCTTATCTTATTCCTGAGATGCCCCTTATTCTTATAATATATTCTGCTCTTTACGAAACCTAGCTAGAGTTGGTTCTGTTGCTTGTCACCAAAAGCACTCAGGGCATTTCATTATAGGCAATTCCAGCTCTCTAAGCTGGAGGGGTCTCCTTTCATGCTCCCCTTGTGCCCTGTGTCCATCCTACCTGCTTTTTTTTTTCTCATTTATTTTTTTTGAAACATTTTTTTTTTAATTTTTAAAGAAGCTTTATATTACATAAATGTTACATCAAAAATATAGAGGATTCCCATATGCCCCTCCCCCTCCCCTCCACACTTCCCACATTAACATCTTTCATTACTGTGGTACATTTGTTACAATTGATGAACACATGTTGAAGCACTGCTACTAACCATGCAATACAGTTTACATTATAGTTTACACTTTGCCCTGCATGACTTTATAGGCTTTGACAAAATGCATAATGGCCTGCTTTTGGATCATTCTGGGTCCTCTCAAAAAATCCCCTTTGTGGTTCCTGAGCAAGCGTCAAAGAGAAAAGCGTGAATAATGGGAACGTGCTTCTGTGCACTGTGATGTGGCCTTTGTGGGTTGCCTGCTCCCAGGTTCCAAGAAGCCAAGTGGCTTGGGAGCGCCTTCCACCCGACACATCACAGGGAGCCCTGGCACCTCTGCCGGTCCTGATGGGACCAATACATGTGGAAATCTGCACTACTGAGAGCTGTTCACAGAGCCGCTTGCTTCCAAGTTTCCAGTGACTGGCGGTCTGATCTGCACTCAGGATACCTGGAATTGATGTACTAAGAGCTGAGTTCAAATCGCCAGTTGGCAATGAGATTGAGACCTTCTTTCATTCAACAAATATTTATTGGGCACCGACGATGTGACAAGCACTGTTTTAGGCACTGGAGAAAGGACAGTATAAAAGCGAGCCCTCATGGAGCTTATTGTCTAATGGAATGTGGTAATTTCTAACAATTAAGAAAATTCAGACCCAATTATTGCATAACTAGGAGCCTCACATTCCTCATTTGTAAAATGAGGTTGAGCTGTAACTATCTTACATGGGAGTTTTGAGGATTAAATGAAATAAGGCATTAAATAAAGTAAGGCATTTGGTAGTATTACTTTCTCCCTGAAAAATCAAAAAAGTTTACATTTAACCACCAAACCACAGGATGGTCTGAGCCGGAGGCAGGCTCTGTAGTCCTTTGAATATGAGCCCTGGAAAGAATCGGCTGCCTGGTGTCAGGCCTCGGGGGACCGCGGTTTCTGCGGGACCCAGTATGGGAACAGCTGTGTCGAGATGGGAATACCAAAGCGGCCACGAGAGGGCAGCGCACTGCAGGGAATCTCTTAGCTGTCGATCCCAGCAAACCGCCCAAACTTCCCTGCCTTGAGTTCCTCTCGTACGTATTTCCGTTGCTCTGACGCTCTCAGAAACCTGGGGGTCGGGAAGGAGAGCACCGTATCCCCTCTTCTGCGACTCCTGAAGGAAAACTGGAGTGGGGTTAAAGAGGCTACGCTGCAGAGCACGCAGTGGGCGCCGGGGACCCTCGCCACTGAAGCCGGCTAAAGGGCGAGAAGGTGTTCTGTTTGGTGCCCTCCTCGGCCCGGCGATTCCTCCGGGATCCGCTCGCCTGCCGCCCAGAGGAGTGGGGCGCTGGCCCCGGGGGCGCCCACGGCCGCGCCGCCCCCGCGTGCTTAGGGCGCCTTTCCCTTCCTGCCCCGCCTGGCGGCGTCTCCGCCACAACAGGCTCATCTCCGGGGCTGTCATTTCTGCGCGTCGGGTGAAAAGGAGAGATGTAGAGCGCTCCAGGGAGTAGTCGGGGAAGGATGCCCCGGCATGGGCTTTGCCCCCAAACTGCCCTCCCGAGCTGGCGAGGACGAGAATTGGGATAGCACTGACAAACTTTCCTTCGTGGCAACATCGGGGGCGGGGGGGGTATAGCTCTCCTCGAGGCTTGGTGAAGACTGTAGGAAAGACCAGGGGCGCCCGGAGGGGACGAGGCAGCGCCTGTGCGGGAAGGCGGCGGTGGGAGTTGAGAGCCCACCTTTTCCCAGGACCCCGGAGGATTATCCAAGGGACAGCTCCAGTCGCTTGCGTCCGGCCGAGGCGAAGGGAGTTCGGGTGGGTGCGGCGCCTCCTTCTTCTGCGCCCACCCCGCCCCACCCCCACCTACGTCCCGGGCCTCCCGCAGCGATCGTGACCTCCACGCCGCCCTGGTGAGTTGCGCGCTCCCCGCGCGCTTGCTTGCGGCTGAAGAAGAGGAAGGGTCTGGCTGAACCCGGCGCGGGCACAGCGGCTGGCGAGCAAAGGCCCTGGGGCGCACGGAGGCATCGCGGGGGCGGTGCGTTTGACCAGCGCCGCGAAGGAGCGCGCGCGCCGCATCCAAGCCCCGCCGGGACCCGGCCCGCCGCTCTCCCCACGCCCTTCCGCGGGGCTCCCGGCAGCGGGCAGCAGCGTGGAGTCCAGAGCCTGCGGAGAGACGTGCCCGGCCGCCTCCTCGGCCTCCGGCGCGGGACAGACGCGCGGGGCGGGACAGGTGTAGCGGGCAGCCCCGGGGGCCGCCCGGCTCAGAAGGGCTGCTGCGGGCTGCGGGCTGGGCGGGAGTTGGCTCGCAGCAGCGCAGAGCTCGGGATCCCCGCGAGGCGGGCGGTCGGCGCGCCACTCCTCCACCGCCCAGCCAGGGTGGGAAGATCGCGGGGTCGCAGCTCCGGCGTCTCGGGGAAGGAGCTGGCAAGTCTCCCGCTCCCCCGCAGCCTCCGCTCCTCTCGCGACCCGCTCCTCCGACTCCCCGCCGCCGCCGGGCGTGAATGAAGTTGCGGCGGAGCTCGGCTCCCCGGCGGCCGCTCGCGCCGCGGTGCTGATGTCTGCTGCCCGCTGCAGGCCCTGCTTCGGCCCCGAGACCTAGCACAGCTGCGCGCGCGGCCGCCGCCGGCGGCGCCTTCTCCATGCTGCTCGGGGCGTCCTGGCTGTGCGCGTCCAAGGCGGCCGCAGCTGCTGCGCAGAGCGAGGGCGACGACGAGAGGCCGGGCGAGCGGCGGCGGCGGCGGGCGGCGGCCACGGCCGCGGCGGGCGAGGAGATGGACGAGTCGTCGCTGCTGGACCTGCTGGAGTGCTCCGTGTGCCTGGAGCGCCTGGACACCACGGCCAAGGTGCTGCCGTGCCAGCACACCTTCTGCCGCCGCTGCCTGGAGAGCATCGTGTGCTCGCGCCACGAGCTCCGCTGCCCCGAGTGCCGCATCCTGGTGGGCTGCGGCGTGGACGAGCTGCCCGCCAACATCCTGCTGGTGCGCCTGCTGGACGGCATCCGCCAGAGGCCCCGTGCGGGCGGCGGCGGCGGCGCGGGCAGCGGCAGCGGCAGCAGCAGCAACGGCGGCAGCCCGACCGCGCGCCCCGGCCCCGGCGCGGCCCCCGCACTAGGGGGCGGTGGTGGCGGCGCGGCAGGCAGTGCCCCGGGCTCCCCCGTCTTCCTCCCCGCGGCCGCGGTGGGCACCGGCGCGGCAGTGGGCAGTGCCACCGCCAGCCTGCGGGAACTGGCGGCTGCCAGCAGGAACGCGCCCCTGGCAAAGGTGGGTATCTGCCCCGCGGCGCAGCACCGTGGAGTGTGTGTGTGTCTGTGTGTGTGTGTGTGTGTGTGTGTGTGCGCGCACACGCGCGCCGGCGGGTATGGGGGCAGTGATGAGGGACAGGGGAGAGCGGAAGATGCCCTTCACTTTGGCTTCTTCTCCTCGTTCCTTTTCCAACTTCGTTTCACTGCACTGACGCCGCGAGTGTTCCCATTCTATTCTTACTTCTCAACTCTTGGACACTGTGCCAGCCCCCCACCGCCCATCACTTCTGAACTTCTTGTTCTCAGCACCCGCTGCCCACCCCCTCCTTGCTGCTCCCACCACCTGCGCTCGCTTTGTATCGGCATCTGGTCCCAGGGCCGCTCACCACAGGTTGTGCCAACATCCAGTCTCCCGCGGGGGCGGGCACGTCTCCCCGTCCCGCTGCTCCCCCTACTCCCTGGGCGGTGCCTTTCCACCCCGCCTCTTCAGCCTTGCTCCTCCCTCCCATCGCCTCGGAAACTGCCTTCTTAACCCGGACCCCCAGACTCGCCCTCTGACTGCACACCCTCGGGGGGTTCCTGGGCCCGCCGCGGGGTGCAGCTGGTGCTAGTGTTTCCAGGCTTCTGGTGGCGGGGAACCCCGCGGCACTCCCGCCTGCGTGTGTTTGGCGCAGGAGGGCAGAGTGAAGTGTGTGTCTGGCGGTTGGGAGAAAGCAACCTGCGAACTCCCTTCAGCGGGAGGAACGGAGTTAGCCCGCAGATGGGAGGAGAGTTTTGGCTGAGCCCTGCTCGCGGACTTGACAGCGTCTGTCAGACAGCCAAGGTCCTCTCCTTGGCTTCTAGCGGGGCAGGGGCTGCATTCCCACGTGGGTCGTTAGTTTGGGTTTTCCTTTTGTGCAACTACAGCGTTCACTGCTTCTGTTTTAATCAGAAGACCTTCTCTTGAGGGCTTCAGTGATTTGGTTTCAAAACTTCTTAGAACTTGTCCTTAGGCACCTTCTGCCGCCCTGGGGACATTAGGGGGGAGGGGGTTAGCCCATGGGATACTTGTTTAAACGAGAAACAAGGTACCTCCGTTTTGTACTTTCTTTACATGGAGAAATGCCCATTTAAAGGTTTAAAAAATACATTGTTAATATATTGGAATTATTATTTATTTTAGAAACACAATCTTATCCCTCTGGTTTTGACCACTGAAGATGCTGATGGTGCATAAAGCAGATAATATGTGTAATAATGAACTGCTGGGGGAATGCTAGCATCTGAATTCCTCAGTACTGCCGTATCTGGTAAAGTTAGGGACTGAAGCCTTTGCAGGTGGACGTTCAGAGTTAAGTGTCATACTTTGACAATCTCGGTTTTCCTCATGAATCAGGAACAATGGGCAGTAGGTGCAGTCAAAGAATTTTCATGCTTGAGATCACTGCTGAAGGAGAATTAAGTCGTTTTTCTTTGGTTTTAATTGTAGTTACATTCTGTCATGTACTCTTGTCACAGATTTTCAAGCTTTTCCTTCCTTGCCTGCTATCTTTATCTAGGGTATTGTAATTAACGGTCTACTAAGGCACAGAATTATGTCATCTCTGATGCTGGGACGCTTTGTTGGCATTCTGTTTACAGTCACCACCGCAGGCTGCCTGGTGTGAATTGTGTTTGACCGGGAGGTTAGAAGGTAACCTCTGGAATGGAAAAGGTTGCAGCTGTGAGGCAGCTCTTGGAATTTGGTGGCATTTGTAGCATTTTTCAGAACTTGTCAATGGTGTTAAAGCTCCTTTTAGTCATGCTGTTTTGTAGCAGAAAATTAATTTTTTGTTGACAAGATTTTGTGAACTTTGTTTGACCTTCTTTCTGGGCACTTGCAGTACTCAGGCTGTGTACATGGCTTTCTGGGCTTCGGGGAGCTTTTAGAGCACACTTTATTTCTTTGTTGTTGTTGTTGTGTTAAGGAAGTGTTACCCTCAGTCCTTCCTTCATGAACCTGCCTGAAAAGGACTAGATCTGGGATCTAGAATGAGTCTGAATTAAATGCAGTATTACGTGATCATTTGTGGACAGGAAGAAGTGGTGGAGGTGGGGTTTGCAATACCAGCGAGCTTTTCATAGTCAGTGGACGTCTTCTCCATCACTCAGGGGCAATGGCATTTAGGTTCCTAGTGCATCCTCATTCCATGAGGTGGGTGGAAGGGGTTATAATAGAGCGCTGATCATTAATCACCCCTATGAGTTTGACAGGCATAAACTTCAGCTGAAAATTACTTCCAAACAAGCATTAGATACTCAAATGTATGCTGGAATTGCTTGGATTCCTGTAGGAAAGCTGACAGTTGTTAGATGTTTAATAGATGAGCATTCATTTAATCATTCAGCAAAATACTATATATGCCTGAACATCAAGCAACCTTAATTATAATACAGTCCCCTATTTTCCCAATGAGAAGCTTCTCAAACTTTCTTTTGGGCCAATGTGTCATCTGGTGGGCCTTTCCATAACATTGGTTGGTATGGACTCAGCCATGTCATTGGGAAATACCCAATGTTGATATGTGTAGAACTGGGTATGTAGAAAATATCTGCTTCAATTGCTTACTTTATAAATTTACTTTTACTTGGACATTTGGAATGCATCTTGTATAAAATGTATTAATTCCTGTTTGTTTCTACTTGCAGTTCTTGAAATATTTTTTCCCAAACTCTTTACTTGCTACTTTTTTCCTAAGGGTTTTGGTTATCACCAGAGTCACTTGGAGTGACCCAGCCTGGTTGGTAGAGCTTCTCAGCTTTACTTTCACTTGAGCCATTTCAGATAAGGCACTTTTTCAACCAGTTGATGATATTGCCTTTGGAAATTTTATACCAAGTTACAAGTACCCACTGCCTATTATTAGGACTGCTGGTCTTATCATTTGCCCTCTTGGCAAATACTTATCATTATGTGCAGCTTCTTTTTTTACATATACTTTTTTATTTTTTATTTTTTAAAGATACTTAGATTACATAAATGTTACATAAAAAATATATGGGGATTCCCATATGCCCCGCTCCCTACCCCTCCCATATTTTCCTACATTAACAACATCCTTCATTAGTGTGGTACATTTGTTACAATTGATGAACACGTTTTGGAGCATTGCCACTGAGCGTGGATTATAGTGTAGTTTACACTCTCTCCCAACGTGCAGCTTCTTAAAGCGATCTTTAAAAAGTCCTGTGTTAAAACGTCCTACAATTGAAATTCTGAGGTCATACCTTAAGAATGCTGAATGAGTGCTAAATTTCTTAGCCTAACTTGCTTGTCTTTTGTTTTGTTTTTACAATTTTGCAGAGTGACCCGTTCAAACACCCCAAACTAGCACAGATCAAAGCATTTCAAGGTGATGAATTTTTCTAAAAGGGTTTTGTGGTTTCCAATTGAGTAAGTGAAAGTGTGGTTTTTTTTAGAATGAGAGATTTTATGTGGACTCAAACACAAGGCGATTCCAGTTTTTATCTGAATCATTTTTTCCCCTATATTTGGGCATATCCAGCATTTATTCTGAACCTACGCTGTGCCAGACACCATCTAGGTGAACAAGACAGATGGACATGGAGCTGACATGATGGGGAGGGAAGGCATTCTCACCTCTTGGTACTTTTCAACTCTGCTCGCAGGAGGGGCCCGTGGGACCTATTGGTGTAAATCCAGAACTCCGTGAAGTTGAGGAAGGATTTTCACAAATTAAAAATACTATAGAAATCTTGGGCAATGCCTTTGATGATACAGGACTTAGGCATTACAGCCTAGTTAGTATGTCTCTGTTGTATATCCTAAAGTACCGTAGGATATGTTTTAAGTTGAATCCACTTGAAATCTCTTCTGTATTTCTTAGCCAGTGTGACTGGGACCCAGGCATGGAAAAAAGCCAAATAAAGTGGAGAATCATAAAAGTGATGTCTATGTTAAATATCTTATTTTACAAACACACACATATATTTATTCTTTCACCAATTTTTGATATAGGGCTAAAGCGTCTCTTTGAGGATGGGTCTCCTGGCTGGAGTTCCAAATTGTCTTTCTATCTTAACCACAGCCATAATTCATGATTTTCTATTTGCTTCCTTCAGTGGAGTGAAAACTAAAAGACTTGAAAAGAAGTCAGAGTGGAGCCTCCGCCTAGATTTTAAATAATTTCCCCAAAGTTTTACATGCTCTTTCCCACCTAATTTGACAGTTTTTAAAGCAATCTGCCTTTATTGAGTCTTTCTGAAGCAGTCACCTTGGTTTTCCTAGGAGTGACATTTTTTTGCACTCAAATTTCTTTACATAATATTTAGTTTACATAATATTTTGTTAAATGATATGTTTAGCCTTAACTTGCATAAACATGGTTGGGAATAAAAACTACTAACTCCTGGTAATCGTAGGATTCGCATGGCTTGAGTGCACATACTGGGCAGCAGCCTGCCAGCCTCGAGCAGTGTGTGTTTGGTGGGGGTGGGGGTGGGGGGCTTGGACTCTTACAGAGGAAATGCAGTGTTGATGAGCCCAGCTGGCCACTTAGGTGGAGGCCAGTAGAGAGGACTGGTGCTATTTGGAAGCAAATTAATGTGTTCTTTAGTCATTGACAGTTGGACAGCAGGTACCTGGGGTTTTCCAGGTGACAATTACCGAGTGCCTGCCATTGCTGGGTAGTTACTTTGACATATACTGCCTTATGAAAAGTTCACAATACACCTGTGAAGGGAGTGGAATAATTGCTCTTTTGAGACCTAGAGAAACTGATGTCAGACAGCTAGAAAGTGATGGAATCAGGGTACATCCTCAGACTTCATTCTTCTGCCCTTTCTATTCTGCTAGGCTGTGTAATTGGGATTTTCTTGTGTTGTTTGGTCTGGGATGTAATAAGGGCTCCAAAGGAAGAGGTCCAGAACCTGGAGGGCCTCCCAGAAAACCAGGCAGCTCCCAAGATGGCAGGCAGCTGGTTGATGGGTGGTAACTGCGATGGCAAGGCTCAAACACCAGCCTTTGTGCTACAGATGAGTCACAGTGAAGTCCTTTTCAATGGACTGGATTTCAGAAGGCCCACTGGATGTGGAAATAGGACCTTGGAAACTTACATCAATCTTGAATTTCAATTTGTAGCCAGTTAGTGAATAATCTAATGTTACCACTTATTGAGTGGATACTATATGCCAGGTATTGAGTCAGCTGATCTAAATGTATCTCATTTGTTCTTTACTTCAATTTAGTGAAGTAAGTAGTTACACAGGTGGACGCTGAGGCTGGGGAGATGTCCTTGCTCCGGGGCACACAATTATTCAGGGTGTATCTGAAAGCTGAACTTTGCGCTGATGGGTTACCTGGCTTCATGGTTGGAGGAGTCCTCTTACTCTACAAGGAGCTCAGTTAATTAGAAACCAAGGTCCCAGACTTAAGCAGCACTGACCCCTTAGATTCACTGTACCCCATAAGCTTTGCATTCCGCAGTCAAGGCTGCCATCTTGAAAATCCATGATGTTGATTCCCTAGGTGGTTGACAGGCACTGTGGAGAGCAGTGTAGTCCAGAGGAAAGAGCACTGATACCACTTATGTCTTTGATGTCAAGTAACAGCATGTCCTGTACCAATGATGGAAGCCGTCAGGAAAGAATTATGTCAAATAAGGACCGCAGCGTGTGCAGCTTGGAGTTAGAGTGGCCCCGGGGTGGCTGCTAATTCATTGTCTCCGTTTTGTCATCAGGGAACCATATTAGGCTCCTCTTTCTGCTCTGCCACTGTGTTGGTCTCCTCCTCAGTTTCACCCACTTGGTCTCAAGAGAGAGGAGGCTTCAGGCATCACATTCCCATGACAACACCCAGAAGCAGAGAAGTGAGGGTTTCTTCCCATGGCGCTCTCTCCTCAAGTTGGTGGACAAACCTTGCCCGGGGCCACCCCTCACGGGCCTGCGTTGCTTCACACGCTCATGTCTGAGCCACTGGTGGCCGGGCCACGGGCATGGGACTCAGGACACGGGATTGTCTTTCTCGCGTGGGGCTGAGGCTCTGCCTGCCTCCTGAGAGACAAGGTGGACCCCTGGGTGGACGGTCCAGGGTGTCACTGGGGTTGGGTGCCAGCACACTTTCTCTTCTCCTCACATCTGCACTAGGTGCCCAGGGGCTAACGGTTTAGCTTTTCTGAGCCTTCCTATCAGTGAGTTAGGGATCACATCTGCTTTACTGGATGGATGAGATAAAGTACCTATGCGCACGGTGCCTGGCACAAATTGCCTACTGCTTCCATGCCTATTGCTGATCCAGACTCTCTTATCACCCATCACAGAGCCACCTTATTGTTGGTGAATTATTGTATATAATGTCTTAAATTACGGATATGCGTGTGGACAGGTGTGCGTGTGTGTGTGAGTGCAATACCATGCTTTGCTTTAGATTCAAAGTCTGCCTACGATGTGGTGACTGGATTACTGAGTACTACCAGGCATCTAAGGTGAGCGGCTGCTTGACTCTGTCTCACCTCCTAAATTGCTTCCAAGTTTTATCGTTGCTATCAGAAGCAGTGTTCCCGGTCCTCACAAGGTTCATTAAAGCGGAAAAAGGCCTAAACTCTAATCTTCTTTGAAAAAGGCAGGAGGGGAGAATAATCCTGCCCAGTTGCTGACACAGCTGATTGACAAGCTTTCCTGAAAACTAAACATACCACCTTAATGTATATGAAGCAATAGCTTGTCTACAACTGCCGAGAATTAGGCTGCTCGTGGTGTGATTGAATGAGCAGAATTATATCCAATTGTTTCTTCATTCGGCTTTTGAGAGCCCCACTTGCTTGCTGGGGCATGACGAAATTAGGTCTTAATTACCCAGTTGTTTCATGTGTATGTAAGTGCAGTCTGTATTTAATCTCTATTTTTTTTTTCAGTTAACATGATCATTTTAGAGGTACATTTTTGAAGCAACACATCAGCAAGGATCTGCTTAGGGGGAAAATACTCTTTATAGTACCTCTTGAAAAGGCCAAGGTCACTTTTTATCAGGTTTGCATTGCTTGGGAGATCTTCAGATTTGATGAATTAAAAATGCACGCTTGATGTGCATCCTATTGGAATTTTAATTAACCTCAAAAGAATAGGGTATCAAGCTGAGATGTGGGTAGCAATGAATGGTATACAAATCATACCACCAAACCATAATATGGGGCTCCCTTTTCCCATTGAGTGAAATTAGAATAAAAAAGTATGTAAAGTAGTAGCATGATTTGAATTCTACCCACAAGTTGTTGCCTTCTTCCTAAAGCTCGCATTTAGCCCTCGATGGCTTATGAATATTTAGGCAGCAGTCCTTTGGGAGTCTTGGAAGAGTGTCTGAGAGGAGTCACTTCCGTTGGTTATTTCTGTCTTCTGCCACGTGTTTACATTGTTAACTGACACGGGGGTTATCTGCAAACAGGAAGATATTATACTATTTGGATTTCTGCTTAATGGAATGTGTGTGTGATGCTCACATGAATGTGTGAGTTTATGTGAATTGAGATGAGCCGTAGGAGTCCAGGTAAGTAAGAGTGAGGAGAGAATGTAAAAACCCTCCAGTGTCAGGAGCAGATGTAAATGCATTGGAGCTATAGAGCGTGGAGACAGAGAGGGAACTCTCAGTGTTCTGACGGGAAGGACACATCCAAGAAACACCAGGCCCTTGGTAGTGAGATTTTTTAAAATATAAAAGTTCAAGAAATGGGCTATGTAGGCATTTCATTCTTCTGCTTTATTAATCAAATATTTGCCTCAGGTGCCCATTCTGTACCAGGCACTGCAGTAGCTGCTGGGGAAACTTGGGGTAAACTTATATTGATCTTTATTTATAATAAAATATAATGTCCCCCTTTAAGTGATCAGATATGCTGTAGAGAAAAGCAGAGATATATGTGTGTCTGTCTTTTTATTTCTGTGTTTATCTTCTAGGAATTTCTAATGAGGTAAAGTGGCATTAATGTGATTTTGAGGCTCAGTGGTTCTGCAGTGGCTTCTCACCTCCTCTATGAGCTTCTCCCATGATCTTGATTTGCCGGATGAGGACTTCTCACTCCCGCTTTTTAGATTTTTCATACTTAATGGTGGAGAATGAAAATGACGGGGAATGTCTCTTCAACAGTTGGATGCTTCCAAAGAAAACTTGTCCCTAATTCTCAGTGTCCTTGGACGCACCGCATGCTGGAGGCTTGGCCCTTTGGGAATGGATAGCATCTTTCAGTGACGGCATCTGTCCTCTGCTAGTTCTCGGGTGGAGGGTCCTTACGTGCCGCTTCATCAGGAAACAGGGGTTTTGCTTTTGTAGTTAGAGCAATGTAGGTCACATTTTTTATGTCCTTTTTGATTTTTGGATGTTGTCACCATCATCAACATCACCTTAGGTGAATATTATTTGGATTTGTCATTGAAGACCTAAGACACATTAACAAAAGATCTACGTTATGTTGCTGTATGATGAGCACAGAGATATCTGAGAGAAGGGGCTGGGGGCTTAGGGATATCTCAATAAATAGTTGGAGGTTAAGCCTTAATCAAAAATTGCTTTTTCTTTCAAAGACTAATTGATTAATCTTGTGTGGCTTTACCTTCCAATGTTTGATTTGAAGGATCAAAGAATTCTGCAAACAATTCCTTGGAAGCTGGTTGTGCTCACACATTTGGTCTTACCAAGTTGAGAAACTCTCTGGAGGGGCCCACACTGGCAAGACGGGATAGCCACAGGCCAAGTTGACGGACACTTTCATCTTCTCCATGTCTTGTGTGTATGGAGCTCCTTTGCGCTGATGAATGCAAAGGGCTTACTCATATCTTTATTTCTCATACAGTAATTTCTTTAAAAATATGTAGGCAGAAGGTGGTGGTACCTCAGTTTTGTTTGTGGAAAATATGAAGGCTTGAGAGCTCGACTTGGCAAACCATGCACAGTTGCTGTCGTTCCTGGGACTTGGTGCTTCATCTGCTGGGCAAGGTTGCAAGCAAGTTTTAAGTGCTATTTAGGAGTTAATGTGTTGTATTGACCTGGTAATTTTTAAGAGGGACCAGCTTGTCGCATGTGGGTAACTCCATTGCTGTGGGTTTTATTCTAGTTTGCTCCTTTCTATATCTGTAAGTCCCTCATTCCCCAGTGAAAGCTTGGCCCATGTTCTCCTCAGAGCCCCCACGCCCTGGTTTGAAGAAGCTGCCATAAAAAACGCAGAAGGAATAGTGGCCCTCGGGTGCTAGGGCTGTGGGGGTGCACACTGCCGCTTTTGAAGTCTGATCTGCAATGAGTGATGTTAGTAATGGGTTCAGTCTATGAATGTTTAGTGACTGCCCGCCATCTTCCGGGCACTATGCCGGCTCCTGGCATATACAGTGGTTGGGAAAAACAGGTGGTCCTTGCCTTCCTGGAGCTTGCAACTCTGGGGCACTATAACCAAATAACCAATAAATATGTCATGACACATAAAAAGTGATGTGAAAATGAGTCTGAGCACAGTGATAGCATGAACCACTCCAGGCCTCCTGCAGTCAGGGCTACACTTGATTTCGCTATGGCAGCTTATATTATTTAAATGTACCCACATAATTCCTATTTATGGATAAACCATTGGATTCCTTAACACTTTATAATCATGCTCCAAATTCTACATAACTTAAACGTTGTAACTTGTTTCTCACCCTTCACAAACATGGCCAAAAGGATTGCTTGAGTAATTAAAGTAAAGTAATTAAAGTGAGATGCTTTTGTAACATCAAGACTGGTGCCAAGCACATAGCTTGTGCTAAATTAAAAGAGGAGCAATGAGACTAACCTTTTTCTACTACATTCATGATGCCCACAGGTTAATTTTGTCACTAGCAATGATTATCTGGACTGAGTTTGTACTTTAAACCCACACAGAATGAAAAGTAGACATTGACTAATCCTCACCCTCCTAAAGGAAGGATACCCCTCTTATAGAGGTGAGTAGCTGTTCTCTTGTGCCCTACATGGCTGAATTTTTAGTGCTAGCCATAGCAGGGGAAAACCCTTCCCATGTCAAAGTTGGGTTTCTTCATCAATCTTAAAAATAAGATATTCATGGATTTGGGAATAGTTAGTAATGTCTCTTGAATCTGGCCAAATCACCCACAGTTTATCCAGTGTCAGAGGTCTACAAATTAAGCTTTGGCAAATGCACTACAATAGCAGTGCTCCTGGAATTGTCACCACCGATATCCCAACGAGGTGACGGTCCATGGATTCTGTGATGTACTGTACCCCTCGATCGAACCTAACAGTGGTGAATGGCACCTGGCAAGTATCAAAGCAGCCTGATACACAAAGGATCGCAATTCCCAAATTCCTCAGTCCTTCATTTGTCAAAGACCAGTGTGCCAACTCCCCTGGCAGTTTGCTGTCTCTGGAGTGGTGTGGACGGGGACCGATCTAAAGGGACAGCAGCATTGGTATTGACCGGCTGCAGATTGGCACCACAGGCAGGTGCAGGCTGTTTGTCTCAGATACAGCCGCTCTAAGGAAAGTGAGTGGTTTATGGACCAGGGACAGTGACTCATAAAATAGTGAAGCCGTGCCCACATAACTCAAACGATGACAAGGTTTGGGTGAGGCGCACAACCCAGCAGAAAGTTTTCCATTTGAGCCCAGGGCAGGCGTCCTTCCCGCCCCCATCGCCTCCGGCCTCTTCAATGGCGCTCGTTTCCAAAGCTGCGAGCTGATGTGTAGGCTGCACTTCCCTGTGTCACTGCGTGCAGCAGCGTGCAGCCGCTTTCCCTTACTTCATCCGTCCTTTGTGAGCCATAACTCTGCTTGTGGTGCCTTTACAGGCTGTGTTCATTTTCTCTTTCCCCCAAACTTCAGCAGTTTCTTGCCTTGTTTTATTTACGTGGGATCTGAAATAGAATTTTCTTTTTTTTCCCTTTCAGCAAAAGGCATATGCACGCTGCACAGGGTCAGCAGGCAGCCTGTGAAATGTGGCTGATATTAATTATAACATTTCCTCTGTGTTCCCAAACTAATCGACGTGTCAGCTTTAATCATCCTGCACCCACCCAGGCGGTCTGGCCCCTGGTGTACCCGTTTGCCACTTAATGCTCTGACTGTCGTAACCAACCTCCCAGGCTTGGAAACCTTCTCTTCTGTAACCTCAGGCTTTGTGAGGCCTTTGGGGACTGAGCAAGCCCTGGCAGCCAGGCCTGCTGGGCGCGGCTGTGCGTGGCAAGGGGCTTCCAACGCCCCCCACCCCCGTGCCTCGACAGGTGCCGGGCAGTGTGTATTGTCCACATTGAAGGAGTTGTTGCTACCCCAGAACCCCAATTTTGTGATCCACGTCTCAGCAGGCTTTATCAGGACGAAAAGACGTCAGTCAAAACCCTTCCCACCTAACCTGAATCTTTGCCCAGCCCTTTCTTTTGTGCAGTTTCTGATTCCATTTTTATTGCCTCAAGCTGTTTTCAGTGCTCTTTCTTCAATATTCCCTTCTGTGAGCTGCGTGTTTTCCTGACAATTACTGCTTTGTTGGCCCTTTAAAGTTTGCATCAGCTGGCTACTCAGAGGCAGCAGTTAGTCATCTCGTCTCAGTCCCTCCTCCTTGTCGCTCCCTTTTCTAGTGATTAAAACTGTTCAGCTCCACGCATGCTGGGCAGCCCCCCTCACCTCCCGGAGTGCACGTGTGCTCAGAGAGGGCCTGTGAGAGCCACGGCGGCGTCTGTCCGTGCCCCCTTCCCAGGCGCCCAGGTCAGCCATAGCCTGCCTGGCCGCTTCGTTACAGGTGCAGCCTCGGGCTCAAAGCAGGTCATAAGCTTCTATTTCATGGAATCGGTGGTCAGTTTAGGGCAGCCAGGAAGGGTGGGCAATACAAGGGGTAACGGTGAAGCTTGAGAGAATTAAGCTTCTTAGTGAGCATCTCGTGGGAGAAGGCAAAATGTTCCTTTCCTAGGTTCAGGGCACGGGTGAGAGGCTTAGCAGCTGACGCAGGGAATCCCCTGAAGGCCAGGCCAGGAAAGCAGGGGCTAGGGGGCCACCGCGGGCCGTGAGGAGCGCTGCCCAGGCCAGTAAGTCGGGCCTCAGCGAGCGCTGGGTTAAAGCATCCCTGGAGGCAGCGGGCTGCGCTCGCCCCGCTCCCTGCGGCCCAGGCCACCCGGTGACGGTTTACAGGTGGTCGGGGCAGGGTGGGGTGGGGGAGCCCTTCCTTCCGTGGATTAGTACATTCTCTGTCTGGTTTCCCCACCGGCCGTGGGTTGTTTCCATTGGCACAGTTTCCACCTTTGGGTGAACGGACAAGCCCCAGCGTCTGGTCTCCAAAGCTGGGAATCTTCCTTCCCCCAAGGTCGTGCCACCGGGAGAGGCTGGCTGCCTCCCCTCAGGCGGCGTTCCTCAGGAGGCCCACATTCCTTCTGGATCCACCAGAGGACGTCACATGGAGACTCAACCCTTCCACCTGCCCAGCCCCTGCCAAGACTTTCTCCTGGGGTGTCTCACGCATGTTCCAGAACAGTGTCTTTGATCTTTTGCTCCAGCTGCACGCCTGTGTCCCCGGGAACCCCAGCCCGTTGGCTGCCACTTGAGGGGTGTCCCCAGCTACCCCCACTGCCCTCGGTGGGATAGCTGGTGCCCTGCTAGGGGTGGTCTTTTCAGACACGCTTCAAAGCAGACAGCCTTCAGGAGCCAAGACTGCTGATTCCCCAGGGCCCCACCGATCCAGAGCCCTGTGCTCCCTGTCCCCTCCCGACTCGGGGACCCTTCGTGACCGGAGGAACCTGTCCATTCACGTTTCTGTGTCAGCTGCCCCTCCCGACCCCAGACCCTTCCCACTGATGTTCCTCTAAGGGACAGATGTGTGAGGTATTATTTTCTTAAAAGTTCATGTGAAAGTTCATATTCTACTCTAGGATCTGCTTCCTCTGTTGATTTGAATATAAAAGCTGTGGGATCATCTCCCCAAACTTGGAAGAAAATGTTTGTCCCACGAAGCCCTGGCCCAAGCCTGGGCATCCCTCACATGGACGGAGCCTGGAAGTCACAGCGGCAGAGGGCTGAGCTACCCTCTTGCAAAGTGTGGGATTTGGTGGTAATTACGCCTGCTAGGTCCCAGCAGTAAGCCAGGGCAGCCACACCACCTGCTTCTGTGAAGATGAATTCAGCAATCTCCCTGTACCTGAGCAGCCGAGCTCACTGAAGGACGGTGTTCAGACGTGCCTTCATCAGTAGGCTTGTTCCGGAGTCGGAAGCATCCCTCTTCTCCAGATGAAGAACTGCCTCTGCCTCCGTTACCCCCGAGTGGCTATTTACTTTGGAGTTGCCCTGATTAGTGGAGTGCATGTCACTCTGAGGTTTATTTTCCGATAGGTGGCATTTGGCCTCACTTGGCAAATCATTGGACACTGCTGTTTGTGCTAAGGAAATGTGCATTTGTCAGTAAATATGGGAAAAGGTGGCTGTCATCTGGGGAATGCTTTCGCTCTCTAAACCTAAGCGGGGAAAATTCTGTCAGGCTGAGAAATGTTCAAGAATGTCAGTTTTTCCAGTGACAATTGTAATGCTGACAGACGCGGTGTGGGACTGTTAACAGTGAAGTGTCGGGAGCTCGGGAGGTGACCTCCTGGCTGCTGGAGCGTGACCTGGCACGGGCAACAAAGAAGGGTATGGGGGGGGGGTCGTGTGCTGACGTTCCTGGTGGGAATCGTTAACCCAAGTGTGGGGGCACCGAGATGGTCACGAGATGGCTCCAGGCGCGCCTGGGTTTTTACTTATATTAATGGCCCCTTCAGTGTATGGCAAGGGATGCTTTAAAAAAAATCATGGCAGTTAAAAGTGAAGTTTTCATTTGGAAACAAATTTAAAGAAAAAGTGAGTCAGTTTATAAAGAAACTCATTAAGTAAATATCGTGAAGATTGAGTCATGTATGACTAGCATTTGAGAACAGCTGCCCTAAGTCGTAGAATAAACGAACTTGGTTTTCCTCACAGCGTATCGGCATTTCTCTGTTAAGTCCCTGGTTCTTGCCCGCCTGTGTCTTAGCTGATGGAATCCCGATGTGGAATGTGCCGTGCCAAGTCCACATCTCACAGGCGGGCCAGGCCAGGTGACCGCCGGGGCCACGCAGCGTTCCAGGGTCACTTTCCCATGCAGGGGCTGCTTCCACGCTCTGGTGTCCAGTCTTTAACCTGTGTCCTGGAAGAAACCAAGGGTAGGAATTGGGGTCAGGGGCAGGGCCACCTGAATAAGCTGATAGCAGGACCTGGGGTGGACGTTTTATGGGGCTTGGAGTTGTCTTTGCTTTTCCCTTATCAGCTGTGTCACTGTCACCGAATTTTATCCTTTCTTTTGCTTGAAAAGGAAAGTTAACTCCTTGGTTTCTGCTTCTTCCCTACAGCAACAGAGCCCAGGCCTGTTATGCCATGACTGGGTTCTCTGACCCCACCTGGCTGATGTCCCTGCCTTGGGGCGACGCCTCGCTTCTCCCGTGCCCCTTGCTTGCCGCGGCCCAGGTAGTTGTCCTACGCGTGGTTTTGGTGTGTTGCAGCCCTCTTAACCCTCCTTTCAGGCCAGGTGTTGCCCACCTTACCCGCCAGGCCTTGTGTCCTTTTGAACTGTGCCTGCTCTTGCCTCCCGATACCGTGTGTTCATTCCTCATGTTTCTCTGCTTATACGATACCATCACCTTCTTCTCCGTTGACTGAAAGTCTGTCTGACCCATTGGGCATAGCTGTTTAACCTCCGTGTTCAAATTCCTCATCTGTTCACCAAGGCTTAGGAATACTGTCTACCTCAAAGTGCTGTGAGGTTGAATGAGTTAATACATAAGAAAGAGTGCTTAGTAAGCATTTAACAAATATGAGCTATGACTACTTCTATTATTCTTGAGCTTTGTCTTTTCATAATAATAATTAGTATAATAGGCATAATAATAATAATAATGACTATTATTATTAGGGCTAATATTTATTGGGCACTTTGTGCTGGCTGCCTTGGGAGGGTCAGGCCAGAGGGCATCAATCAATAATGGGCCCTGAAGCATGGCTGGAATAAACTGGCAAAAGTAGGGGAAAAAATAGTAAAATATCACTCCTCAGTACTGCCGACCTATTTCTGTTGAGTACTTTTGCATTGATCCCACGCCAAGAGGTCTCCAGTGAAGTGGGCCATCGCATCTGTTCCCACCAGTGTCCAGTGGCAGAAGAAAGGGTCTATCACTTTTTTGTCTCTTTTCCGGAGCCAAGAAACCTCCCTCTGAAGGCCCTCTCCCCGCCTTCCCCACCCTGACCACTCCACACAGGGGTCCTGGGCTGATGCCCTCGCCAGCCAGGGGAGTTGCAGCACCTAGACCAACAGACTAAAAGCCCCCTTCAGCAGGTGGCTGCTGGCGGGGGGCGGGGACCCCCAACAAAGCCGGAGCTGTGACCACAAGGAGGGAAGGGGAGGGCAAGGATGGGGACCCATCAAGGTCTACATCTGTTTTGTTTTTTCCACCTCTTCCTTCTCAAGATTGTGGATATACTTTTTATATAGTACCAGTGCCCAGACATTTTAAGGGGTTTGTGTTATGTCTGGTAAGATCTGTAAGTATGCTCTGGTTGTTCTTTTGATCTAGTTCACTTTTCAGATTCCCACCCCCACACACCCATATTCACCAGCCCCGGGAAGAGGGGGAAACGGGAAGAGGCCTCAGTCACCCCGAGGCAAGCCCGCTTCATTCTCAGCCAGAAGGCGCCAGCACAGAGGTGGGGGAGGGAGAGGGGAGGTCAGAGAAGGCACAGTGTTCTCCACGGCGCCCACCTGCTTTTGTACTTAGGCCAAGAAACTCTGTCCCAAGCACCCAGACAGGCCTCTGTGTCTCTTGACAGGAGCTTTGTTGTATAAGCCAAGTTTCAGCTGGGGTCCCTGTCCCTTTGAGAGTCGACTGAAATTGGCTGGTAGTCTTTCCTAGTGCAGTGGGAGACCCAGCATTCCCTGTGCCCAGTCTCTCAGGGAATTCTTGGGGACCATGACATTGTTTCCCCAGCCCTAATGGCTCAGCGCCTCTGCTGCCATGGAATTCATTCAGTACTTGCTGCCCTGATGGATGCTATCCCGATAACTGTCAAAAATTCATTGGCCTTTGCTGAGGTTTAGAAGCAATAAAGGGCCTTCAAGTGACAGCACAGCCGGCCATGCCACATGTGTCCACAGCCTCGTGCTTCAAAGTCCTGTGACGGTCCCCACGGGCCAGCGTCTCCCTGGGGCCCTGCCGTGGTGCTCGCGGGAGCCCTTCTCTCTGGCCGCTGATCCCTTCCTCTCTTCCCATGCTGTTCTGTCCCTTTCTCAAAGTCCTCCTAGTAAACTCTTCCCAAGTCAGACTTTGTGTTAATCTTTTCTCCTAGAGCCTTCCCTGGGGCCGAAGCTTCCAACCCAAGTAGTCTCTCTATGCTTTTGCCTCAGCAAAGGCTCTCACCTCCCTCAGAGACTCTCTGGTTTTGGCTATTCAAATAAGTTCTTTTCCCTTTCGGTTGACCCTGGTGTGGTTCAAAGAATGGGTTTTTTCTTTGGTCCAAAATGGAGAGGTGTGGTCTGGCAGCTTCCTAGAGGTGCCTGGAAGAAATGGCCAAAATGTTTATTTTTTGGAATGACAATCATTAATTGCTGATGAGAGGCTTGGTCGAAAGAAAGAAAAGGGGTGGGGGCTGCACTGCCACACTCTATCAGAGAACACATCAGCAGAACCTCCCAAGGCTTTCATATACAAGCATTGGATCTGTGTGTTGACAAGGAGCCTTGCTGTAACTAGGGCCAAATGAAGGATAGTTGTTGAATAGTAACGTCAGTGCACTGTTTGTATAATAAAGAAACACTATATCTGTATGTATATATTATTTTCCATCTGCTGCTCGGTCAACAGATCTGATAGGAAGCCAACACTTGAGTGAATTATCTTGCAGCACTAAATGGAATACTAAACATAGTCCTGTAAATGGTCCAACAAAAGAGGCCTTGTCAATTATTCAAGAGGGACGTATCAAGGTCTCAGCTCGTCACTGATTCCCAGTTCTTTCAAAAATGATTTATTTGTTAATTGCCTATCAGGTGACCTAACTAGTTATATATTTCCTGCTTCCACGTCTTAGGGTACTTGGTTTAGTAATTTGAGTTTTTCTTGTAAGTATTCAGAAGTTAATGATAAAATGCCCTAATTTGAGCCTAGAATCACCCACTTGACCCATTCATCTTTCACTCAGTACCTACTGTATTTTGTGCTCAGCTATCAACACAGGTATAATTATTAATTACATTGGAAGGTCATCCCTGTTTTGGGGTCTAGTCGTTTTCTGCTGATCTTTACATTTATTTAAGATCACTCTTCCCCTCAAATTTTATCCTGTAAGGATAAGAGGTCATCTAGGTGGATTGTCATGCAGTGACTCCAGGATTCAGGTCACAGGCTGAGCTGTGTGTCACATCCTAGCCAACTTCTTTTATGTGCATCTTCTGGTTTCACGTCATCGGGGAAGCAGCATGTGGTCATGGAAAGACACTCAGGTTGGAATCCCGGTGCTACCACCTGTCCACTGCAGGACTTGAACAAATTGCTTACCTTCCAGAGTATCCATTTTCTTTTCTGTGATGTGCCCTAATAAATCCGACTGTGCAAAGCATGTGGTGGAGTTCAGTGGGGACACGTGTACCGCACCCGGTGAAGGCTCCAAGCTCCATCAGTAGGCATGATTGTCACTATTCAAGAGCTCACTGGAAAGCTGCTATGATGAGGGTTGCTTAAAGCTAGTTTTTTTCTCTGTGGACAAATTGGTAAGACGTTATAGCTCAAACTGTGTACGAATTTCTGCACATGCGAGCTGGTGCTTTTGAAGAATGAAAGAAGGGTTGTACAATTGACTCTGGGGAATATTATTGCTGACTGGTGCCATTTTGATGAGTAATATGCCCCCATTAGATCACAGTAAAATACTCGATTATGTATAATTAAGGATGGCATTAGTCAGGCAGAAACCACAGCATTGAAAAATGTGAAAAGAATAATTTCTAATGCTGAAATTCATGCCTTAAGGAGCAGAAAATCATATAGTATATTTGCATCATGAAGTTACTAAGACTTGGTTTATAGACAGACTGCTTGTTTGGTAGGGCAGCTGGTGTCCTTTTAAGTCTCAAATATTTGTAGTGACAGCAACCATAGTGGTTAAAAAAAGAGTATTTTAGGTGAATTCACAGCTTGTGAAACATTTCTGATTGGTAATTTGACCAAAAAAGAAGTACTATTTTTTATTCTCGGTGGAGTAGGCAGAGCCCAGGCAAGCTTTAGGAGTTCCTTGTTTGCACTTTCTAGCTTTCAAGCCCAAATCCCTCCCTCCTGCCCCCTCCCTTCTGTCATGTATTCATTTGTTCCTTCATTTGTTCAGAAAACTTTGGCACCTCATGCAGGTCAGACACTGTTCTAGGCTCTGGGGAAAGAGCAGTCACCCAGCGAAGTCCCTGCCCTCGTGGACGTGCATTCTAGTGAACAGAAAATGAGTTGTAAATGGGGACCTTGGGGGGATGGGGCATGTCAGGACCTGTTGTCCTTGGCCTGTGTCATGTCACTCAGCTGATTTTATTCAGATGTCTCTTGTCAGGCTTTTAGGAGATTCTCTGCCCCTGCTGTGACCTGTTCTTCAGGAGATCAACTGAAAAGTCTCTTTGGTTTGCCTTAAAGCTCTTGGGTTGCTGAGCCACTTCATTCCTTTTAATCAAGAGTCAGGTGTCTGGCAGAAACAACTTCACGTTGTTAATGACGCTGCCATTAATACTCACACTGACAGTCGTTTGCACTTCTGAACCTCGCTTCATCTCAGAGGTTACCACAGCATTTCACAAACCACATAGTCATGGCTTCCCGTGAAGGGGCAGGATTCTCTCCCAGAGTGAGAGGGCAGCCGGTCTGCCAGGCACGGAAAGAGGTGGAAGCAGAGAGAGAAGCCCAGGGGAGAATTCATTTATCCGGCTTAGCAAGTGCCTTGAAGACAGCTCGTGGCTGGGTCTGTGCTTGACGAGCGACTTCCTCCCGGCCCTGCCTCCTGCCGGTCTAGTGGGGGGCTATCACGTCATCACCAGTGGCTCTCAGCTTTGGCTGCATGCTGAGAGCATGTGGGGGGACTTTAACAAGTCCTGGTACCTGGTACTTCAGTGACTGATCTGGGTGCAGCCTGGGCGCTGGGATTTTCAAAGCGTCCCAGCTGATGCTAAGGCCAGGGTTGAGCAGTGCTGCCCTCAATCATGTAAAGCCCAGGAAAATTGGTGGAGTAGGGAAAACTTTTCCTGGGAGGCCCATTTCCAACTTGCAAAGAAGTGTAAGGGGCTTTGAGAGCAAGCACCTGGAGAGTCTTGCCAAATTTGCCGCTGGAAACATTAGTAGGACTTGGCCAGGTGACGAGGGAGGAAGAGAATGTTCCAGGCAAGGGAATAGCAGTTATGTGGAAGCTTTGACTCCTAAGGTGCATACAGCAAATGAGGAACCAAAAGGAAGGGATGGTGAGGCCAGCTTGCGATGAGGCTGGAGGGGAAGGCGGAGGCAGGTGGTGCAAGACCATGCTAGGGAGTTTAATCCCTAAACCTAATGGCAATTAGAGTTCTTTTATCGTTCTGCTCATTGGCTCACTTAATCCTTACAAAAACAATTAACTCAACTCATTAATTCACTTAGTCCTTATAACAACTCAATGGAAGAGGTAAACGTAGGTACCATGATTATCCCCATTTTACAGATGGGAAAAGTGAGGCCCAGGGAAAGTAGCTTGTCACACAGCTGGTAGGTGGTGGAAGTGGGATTTGAACCCTGGGAGATGCTGGCCCTTTGCACCAGTGCTCATGATCTCTGCTGTGCATTTCTGTGGGATTCGTGCTGTTAGCCTCATTTTACAGAGAAGAAACTTGAGAGGTGAGTTGGGATTCGAATTCAGTCCTGAGTGCCTCAAAGCTCGTGTTCTTCTTTCCCACGCTGCCCAAACCTGGGGGGAAATTAAAATATTCTGTGCTTACTTTTACCATATTGTAACTTTAAAAAAACAAAAAAAAGGTGCATGTATAAAGATGCACGTCCGTGAGAGAGTTTCATGGCCGAACATAAAGAGCGTATAAAGAGACTTATTTCAGGCAGCTTAGGGAAGAGATGGGAAAAGGAAGATTCTACCCCTTCCATTTCTGAAATCCTGAAAAGCAATGGTTGACCCTGCTCGTGGGGCGCAGTCCAGCGCCAAGACTTTTAAAGACTGTCTTGCGTCACTAGGCAGAGGCCAGTAGGACTCCACATGTACCTGCCGTGTATTGGGGGATAGGGGGGCGTCCTTGGATTCTTGCTTCTGTCGCAGGATTCTCAACTCCACAGTATAATGATCTTAGGGACAAGGTGTGTGGGCAGAGTGACTGGGCTGCCTGGAAAGGTCGGTGACGTCTCTTGGTTTGAAGCCTTCTTACATTGGTAACCTCTCCCTGGCCTCCTTCCCTCTGGACTGAGTGTTAAATCTGCCTGAGATGTTTGTGTGGCTCCACGTTTATGGCCGTGGAGGCAGACTGTATACAGACTTTGTTTCCTCCCTGAAAAGCTGTGCCGACCTGTCTCAAAAGCTATACAACATGTTTTCAAATAATGTCCTTTGATGGTTTGAGTTTTTAATTTCATACTCCAAAGCGGCACTGTCCAAGAGAAATATAATGTGAGCCACATGAAATTTAAAATTTTCTAGTGGCCACATTAAAAAAGGCAAAAAGAAACTGGTGGAGTTAATTCTAATAATATATTTGGCTTAACCCGCTATATCTAAAATATTATCATGTCAACATGTAACTACTATAAAAGCTTATTAACAGGATGTTTTGCATTCTTTTTCCACATGAAGTCTGAAATCTGGTGTGAATTTTACACTTCCAGCACATCTCAGTTCAGACTAGTCCCATTCACGTTAGGTTTTAGACCACTCAGGTGCCGTCAGAAGGGGTCTGATGCTAAGGGCCTGCACTTCACAGCTGTCATAGATTTGTTCCTGAATAACGTTGCCTCAGAAGGCTTATAGGCCACGACATGAAGTTTCTTCTGATTGCTGGATTATCATCACAAGAGAACCTGCAAGCGACTGCAGGAATTTTTTGTTTTGAACTTAATGTAATGACAGCCTGAAGGGCTTATAAAAGGCATGCTGAGAAATTGGTCTGAAACCCAGAGTGAGCATCTTTTTTCATACCCAGCTGATTATTTAGATTTCCCAATGGGAAGTTATTACTACTTTGGTATGTCTCTTCATCAGCAAGCTCTTTTCAGTGTTCTAGATGGGCCTGGAATCTAATTTTTTTCTCTTCGTCCCTTTTTGGAGGGAGTGCAATT
The DNA here is from genome assembly GCA_029593785.1 of Cabassous unicinctus. Taxonomy (NCBI): domain Eukaryota; kingdom Metazoa; phylum Chordata; class Mammalia; order Cingulata; family Chlamyphoridae; genus Cabassous; species Cabassous unicinctus. Next base: position 53,613 of record JAQZBX010002488.1, read on the forward strand.
CAGTGTTTGGATTTATATTCCTTTTCAGGAAAAGTATCGAGCGTCTTAGGATCATGTGATTATGAAACTGTCATCTGCCACGTTGCCCATTTGCAGAGGGGACATATTGGGAACTGGATATTCTCCCCGTCTTTGTTGCTGAGTTATGTCTTAATAGTTTTGGGGAATGTGTGTGGGGTGGCCTTCACTTCCCCTCACACATTTGGCAGAGCCTTTGTCCAATGCTTTTTGTTCGCTGACATGCAGCGTGAATTGAGTAAGTAATTCTGGGCGCATATCTCAAGTGAAGAACGAGTGGATGATAACTGTGTTACAGGGGCCTGAAGTGCCTGCAGCGGCGCTGCCCTCCTCAGAACGAAAGCTAATTTAGTGGAGACAGCCGAGTGTTGGAAAGTTCATTGCGTGGAAATTGGATTTTTGCCTTTTATTATTTATATTGTGCATTATCAGATTTATATTTAAGGCTGCGGGGATTATCGTTTTCTTTAAATGACCTTATTTAATAAAGAGTTAGCAATTTCATGGGTTTGAGAGTGGGGGCTCAGCTCATCGTTGGAAATTCAATGAACTGGTTGCAGTTGGAGTGGGCATGCTTGAGGGGCTCTCCTGGGGTGTAGCCTGTTGTTCTCTTCATGCCTGGTGGGAGTAGTCTTCCGTCACGGTCTTCTCAATGGCTGCCTCTCAAGTGTTGCGTTACTCATAGAAAAGATCATTGTCTCTGTAGCCATTTGGCAATTTGATGTAATTATGAATTTCAAAAATATAATTGGATCATGCTTGTAAACTGCTCTGTTAATCTGGGCATGATTCAGTTATGATTAGGGCGTTGACTGGGCCACGTCAGTAGGGTGTTGAGCCCCACCCCTTGGTGGGTGGGGGAATCGAATATAAAAGGCAAGGCAGAGGACAGAGGGAACAGTTTTTGAGAAGCAGTCTTGATGTTGGAGAGAAGGCCCCAGGAGAAGAGAAGTGAGCCATTCCCCTGATCGTCTACAGCTGGCCTTGTGGAGCGACGCAAAGCCTAGAGAGCCTCATAGTCTACAGCTGACCTTGTGGAGAAACCAGAGGAGCTGAGCCCAGAGAGAAACGCAGCCCCGGGAAGAGAGGAGCCCCAGAAGCCTGAACCCTGCCAAACGTCGGCAGCTGTCTTGCTCCAACACGTAGCAACAGATTTTGGTGAGAGAAGAAACAACGCTCTATGGCCTGGTGTCTGCGGACTTCTACCCCAAATAAACACCCTTTATAAAGACCAGCCCATTTTTGGTATTTCCCATCAGCACCCCTGTGGCTGACTAACACAGTCTTTCAAACTTGAAGAGCAGATTTTAGCATACACTGCCCTTCCCTCACCATCAGACAAATAGATGCCTTGGGCCTCTTCAGGTCACATTTTTTTAGCTTGGGATGAAGACTGCACTGGTAAAAATATCACTTAAAGCAGAAAGTCATTGATGTTATGTGACTGTTTGAGTCCTTCTTGGAAGCAAGCTTAGATGGGCAGAAATTAATTGAAAAACTTTTGTCTGGAAATCTGTTCCCAGTAGAGTGAAATCTAGCAGGTGAGACAAATATTTCAATAGAGCAAAGCAAATGTCTGAAAACACGCTCCATGGTGGTATCCGTAAACCCCTGTTTGCCATGAGGCTGGGCTGAGCTCATTTGTTTCTGATAAAAGAAATTAAATTAATTCTCACTGGTGATGTGGGCATCTGAGAAGTAACAGAACACCTATTACCGAGAAAAGGCTAGGATTGTATGTTTTTTCTCTACCCACTCGGTGATTTTTTAAAATTTATTTGTATTCGTTGAGGTTTGGAAAGGCAATTATGCTGATTTTGCCAGATATTTGGAGAGATTGGCTCTCTGGAGAAGGAAATAATGAAGGTATTTCCTCTGATTTGCTGGGAGAAATATTAAGGCCATGCCCATGCCAGCCTCCTCTTGTCCCCACCCCTCCCGTGGAGTGTGGGGAGCATTTGAAACACGGCTCTCAGTGCTGTCTTGATACGCTTAATGACCCCTGTGACGGGACCAGCAGGGCCATGTTTCTGTGGGTATGGAAGCTGCTACAGTAGATGTCATAGTCTTAAAAAATTTTACCCAAATAACTTTATTTTTGACATATTGGGAACGAATTTTGATTTAGTCCTGTAGAGGATGTACTCTTCTGGTATTTATTTTGTTCCGAGTTGAATTCTCATGTATTTTGATTCAAATCCACATTAACCCCTCTGCTTAACATATTTCAGACCTGGACTAAAGCTGGGATTTCCCTCAAACCTGTTACTTCAGTGCATTCCTCTCCCAGGACATGTATTATTAGGATTGGGTACACAATTTGCAGGGCCCACTGCAAAATGAAACGTGGGGCTCCTTGCTCAGAATTATTTGGAGTCTCAGGATGGTGACAGCAGAGCTTTAAAGGCAGCCCAGGGCCCCTCGAGCCCGTGCAGGTTGCACGCTCATCAAGCTGACCCTGTATATGACTCTGGTTGGCGGGTGCTGTCCTGAAGACTTGATGCCTTCTCTATCAGAGTATGGACATGCCAATGTGTCGTGGTTCCTGAACTTTGATTTCAGTTGTTTTAAAATGGTAACCAGAGCTTTTGTTTTGGATAGAGTTCAGCCTTGCATGGGGGTTGGCCTGGGGTTCTTGCCAATGGGAGTTATGGTGGGATCACCTTGGTGCTTTTGTTGTTGCTGTTGTTACTTGGGTAATCAGATTGGATGGAAGTAGAGACATAGAAGAAATAAGGAAAGGGAATAACCCTTAACGCCCTCCCCAACTTTTCCAACCTAAGGAGGTAAGTGCATGTTGTTCCAGTGGAGGTGGCTTTTGGGGATAGTTCAGGATCAGTGGTTTAGATATGATGGAAAGTATTCCCTCTTCCTCCAGTACTGCTTCTTTTGTCCACCAGTATTGAAGGAGCAGAAGGATTGCTGGACAGGGCTCCTGAGGTGAGACCATCAGCCCTAAGAGAGGAGAAGGAGAGGGCTTGAAGGCCCCCCCAGCTGTCTTGAATTCCTCCTCCATTGCTGGGGAACGCCAGCACTCTTTACATTGGAATTGGCCAGGCAACCTAGGAACAGGTAGCAGTGTCCAGGGGGCACACCTGTCTCCCTGTCCCAGCTCTCCTGGCCTGGTGGGATGAGCCGGCCAGTGTTTGGGCAGTTCAGTGTGAGGACAAATGGGTTTGGGCTCTGGCTTAGAAGACATAGGCATGCATGTTTTTGGAGGCTGTGCTGCCGTCTTTGGGCTGTGGGAGTTCTCCTTCTCCCCCAGAAGATGACTTTGAACTTTCCATTTCAGTTTGTCACCTTTAATGACTCAAGACTGCTGCATTAAGACGAAAAGAAGGAAACGAGCTATTTTTAAAGCATGGTCTGGAGGCCCGGATGATGTTTGAACTTGCACTTCCCACCATTGCCCCTGGGTTGCTGTAAGGAAATTCTTCAGGACAATCAGCTCCAGCTCCCTAAGGTAGCCTTGGAAGAGAGTTGGCTCCCCAAATCATGATACATAAAAAGAAGCCTTTCTCAGTTCCAAGACAAGTAAGGACTGACACCCAACTTTAAGAGTAGCTGTTTTTCTGTTGGGTTTATAGAACAGAACAGAGTATTTTTCATGGGCCCTTTGTGGAACCTGGGAGCCCCTGCACCCCCAGGGGCTTAGGGTGAGGGCTGAATGGAGTTTATGTAACGGTGTTTTTATGAACTGTAACTGGCTGTCCTAACGCGAGGGCGTGGTACAGGCGGTGTGTGTCTTGCATTTATGCCTACTTTATGGTACTTGTGGTATAGTTTTACTATTTCAAATGATTAGAGAGTATTGAACTTGTATCTTTGCTTTTGTGACACATTTTGGGCTATTCATGATTTATTTCAAGCAGAGCGTCTGGCCTGTAATTCAGTCCTGAATTATAACATTGTTCCCATGGGAACTCTGAGATGGCTTCCAGCAATACTTTATAACAAGAAGTGAGTGCTGCCAACATGTTTAAGAGCACACATGCTTGTGTGTATAAATATAAAATGGACGGGTATGCTAAAGTAGATGCTTACTTTCCAAGTGCCAAACGTTTATTTTTTGACTGTTTTGTTGGAAATCTTTCTAAAATCATTATATTATGGTAACAGGTGTATCGAATAGGGTTTCTTGGTGACACAGGTTCATTCTGCCTGTCAGTTTCTGGACTGTGCTGTAATTCGGTGACGTCCTCAAGCCCCTACACGAAATGACTCGTATTGCTTAAAGCCACAGGTTCTGCTCTCCTCCTTTGAGTTCCCTTTTCAGCACGCTGACTTCTAGCCTCCCTCCCAATTTCTACCCTTTCTAGTTTACAGTCCACTTTAGCACATCGAAACTAAGCTTGTTAAATCAGTGAACCTAGCCTTGGGCACAAAATTAAATTAATTAGTTATAAATGGAAGGACCGAGGTGACTGCCTTTGCTCGTATGTAATCTCACCGTCATCACGTTGATATTCTACGTGTTCGTGGTGCCCTCGGCTCTTCATATCTTCTTCATGCCTGGGCTTGCTGGCACTTTCTGTCCCAGGTAATGATCTCGTAGAGGGAAAGAAATGTCCACTACAACATTCAGATGTTTTAATGATTCAGGAAAGAGGAAAATGCTAATGTGTGAATTTAAGTTGCCTTTTAAAAAAAATGATGCCAAGAGCATTGTAAGGGATGTTAATTCAGCTTATCCACTTACCTGACTGCGAGTTTAAAACTAGTCCTGTGCAGAGCCAAGAGGGTGGACTCAGTAGAGCCTCATTTCTCTCTAGTAGCTGATGGAGGCGGCTGTTTCTTTCTTTCCCGTTCAAATAGTATCTCTTGTTTAAAGAAAAATAAATAAAATTGTATTTCTCTCTGAAATCACCCATAAATTACATATTGCTTCTGCTTTTTCCCTTTAAATAGAAAGTTCCGTGTCTTCCTGCCCTGTGAAGGGCTTCTGGACTTCTCTTTGGTAAATAGAGGTGAGCTTCGCGCTCACGGCCTGTCACATCCCCGAGGATGTTCTTGTGAGTTGGAAGATGTCTCTTGAATCTGATTTCCCAGATTATTATAAGGTTATAAGAGGAGCTGTGCTATTGACCGATGACATTTGCATTTTTTGTGAAAAGATTCATTTTATTCTGTAGACTCATATTCTACACACCATCCATAAAATCATTTAAAAAGGTGCAATACATGTTGCCAAGGATATTTTCCATGTGTAAAAATAATAAAATAATATTACCTATGTTTCCAGACTTCCTGGACACCACATAGATCTGAAACAGGCTCCGAGAGAATCTCAGCTGAAATCCATGAACAAATGAGGAAAACGAGAAGCTCCAGGTCACCCTTGGTTTCATCTGGTTGTTAGAAGAGGCAAGGTCGAAACTCAGATTTTCTGAGTTCTGGTCTAGTATTCTTTCTGCTCCACAGTCACCTGTAAATGGTACAGAAGATTGATCCAGCTGGTTATTGACCTGTCCTATTTTATCTGAAGTTGTATTTAATGTAATATATTATCATGGGGCACCATGCAAAGTTCTCATTTTCATCAATGTGGACTTTGCCATGATAATTTAGAAGGTACAAGAACATCTTAATCAGGATCGTCTTAGGAGAGCTTCTTGGCGGAACGATGAAAAGGCATTTCTAAGGCCATCAGGGGCCACTGCAGCCTCCCGAGGGGAGCACTCCAGGGCGCGTGCTGTGCCTTGCTCACCACGAATTTCTCTTTGGCATCCTATGATGTTTCTTTCATAGGTTTTTAATTCAAATTCATCATTTTAGGGGTGAGGGACTCATCACATGAATACCTGACCCTTCTTGAGTCTGAGGTGTGTTCTAGGCTCTGGCCTGGGTCTGCAGTTACACGTCTCACCTCACTCTCAACAGTGCTGCCAAGAAAGAGGCCGAGTTCCCCGCTTACAGATGAGCAGTCAGAGGTGGAAGGAGGCAACAAACTCTGCTGAGGAGTCCCAGCTACTGCTACGGATTGGATTGTGTCCCCCAAAAGATAGGTCTAAATCCTCTCCGTCCCAGGAATGTCCCCCTATTTGGAATCAGGATCTTTGAAGATGTTATTAGTTAAGATGAGACCAAGAGATGAGAAAATATGACTGGTGTCCTTGTAGACAGAGGAAATTGGACACACAAAGAGAGACAGAGAGAGAGACAGCCATGTGACGGAGGCAGAGACGGAGTCACACTGCCACAAGCCAGGAAATGCCCAGGGTTGCTGGTGAGCCATCAGAAGCCCGGGGGTGGGGCATGGGAATGGATTCCCCCCTTTAAGAGGCTTCTAGCCTACAGAACTGTGAGACAATACATTTCTGTGGCGCCAGCTAGCCTGTGGTGCTTTGTTTCAGCAGCCCTGGCGAGCTAAAGAAGCTTGTAAGAGGTCTTTTGAACCTAGGGCTGTAGACTCCAAAGCTCACGCAGTTTCCCACTACTCTGCTTGTCATTGGGAAGCAGGTCACATGGGTGACCTTAATTAGCAAAGCCAGGCTATCCTCAGGTCTCCCACTACAACTCTGCCTCCTGTACATGACGTGGTAATAGCTTTGGAGCCAGCCACTTCGTCAGTCCTGGAGCGTTGCTCTGCCCTCGTCCCACAGAGAACCCCAGCCTTTAAAATGCAGGTGTCTCCATCTCATGCTCTACACGGCAGGTGCGAGTGTGGGAGGCGGTGTCAGTCCTCTGAGCCATCAGCCACTTGCTTCTCCACACTCCCCAGGAGCCTCTGCTGTCTGACCCGAAGGGATCAGATTCAGAGGCGCCAGGGCTGTTGGATGTGCAGAACGGAGTGTCTGCCCCTCCTGCATGGGGACAGAGGGTGATGAATTGTGTGGCCGTCATCAGAGATTTCTCTCTCACCTTTGATCAGTCACTTTTGAGGATTTCTGTGAACCAGATGTGACTCTTACATGGCACCGCTGAACAGACGTTCTGTAAGTTTTCAAGTATTTTCTTTCAAGTGGGCCTTGGGAGGATGTGGACTTGTTTCGGGGATGCTGCTGTACCTCAGAAGGCTTTGGGCGTGCTTCTTTCTCCTTAATGGTCAGAGGATGCTTTGCATTCTTACCCTTTTTTCTCTACCTCCATAAACTCTTCTAACTCCAATTCACCACCTGAGGTTAAGGAGAGGGGCTGGACTGAAGTGGGGGGGGGGTGGGGACCTTCCTTCCATGCCCTCTGTGTGCTGATGTCAGTTAATTTATCTTCCATACTCTACCACGGGCGGTGAGGACACGGATGGAACCGGGGATCCCGGGTCAGGTGGACGGGCCTTAGAGGGTGCCTCAGGAGCCTGCTCCCGTCGCAGTGTCTTTTGTAATAATAATGGCTGGCATCTATGGAGCGCGCTCTCTGCGTCAGGTACTGCGTGAAGTACTTTACGTGTCTTAGCTCACTTGGTCCTGGTAACCCACCGGCCAGCTGAAGGCAGCACTCTTATCATAGCCGCTTTGACAACTGGGGCAGCCGGTGGAGGAGCTTGTCCCAGGCAAGTCGCCCAGCTACTCAGCAGCAGAGCCAGGACTAGGGCCAGTTTGTCCGGCCCTGTTCTGACTCTCGGCCTGCTCGGTGGCTTCCCTTCTAGGCCAGGCCTTTCTCAGGCCTCTACTCCTGGCAGCGGCTCTCGCTGTCCTCCTGATCCTTGCTCTGGAGTCTCAGCCTCTTGGAGCCTCGGGTTCCTCATCCTACAGAGTGGGTGGTGTGTCGTGTGCTCAGCAAGAGCAGGTATGTGAGAGGGCTTTGGAAGCCAGGAGGGGCAACGTGAGGAGAGGGTGTGTGTGCAGGGCAGGGGCGTTTCTCACACGTTCTGCTCCTCTGCTACTGCGGATTTCAGCAGGTGGAGAATTGGCTGGTTTGCTATTAATTATTTTTCCTTGTTAACATAGGATTCTTACTCGTAGTTTGCAGCCCATTGTTGTGAGTTGAACCGTGTCCCACCAACAAAGAGATGTGTCCCAGCCCTGAAGCCCCAGTACGTGAGACTCTGGCCGTACCTGGAAGCAGGGTCTTTGCAGGTGTGATCAAGGGAAGATGAAGTGTGGGCGGGTCCTTTATTTAATATGGCTGGTGTCCTTTTAAGGAGAAGGAAATTTGGACACAGAGGCAAACGCTGAGGGGAGAAGGCCAGGTGAAGACAGAGCCAGAGATTGGAGTTATGCCACCACAAGCCAAGAATGCTAAGTATTGCCGGAAGCCTCTAGAAGCTAGGAGGAAGCAAGGAAAGATTTTCTCCCAGAACCTTCGGGAAGAACAGGGCTCTGCTGACATTTTGATTTCAGATTTCTGGCCTCCAGAATGTGAGAGAATAAATTTCTGTTGTTTTAAGCCACCCCGTTTGTGGTACTTTGTCATGGCAGCTCCAGGAAATTGACAACCAAGTAATTAAAATTATTAAGAAATCTGGTAGTTATTTATAAAGTTATCAATTGATTTGTAGACCCACCTTGTCAAATATGTGTTTGCTGTCTCCCATGTGTCAGGTGCAGGGCTGGACTCTGGGTGTCACCTGGAAATCACGGTCCCCACCCTGAGGAGCTGTGGGTCTTGCTGGACGAGCAGCTAAGTTAACCAGTAATCGCCAAACAGTGATAAGTGCAATGGGTGAAAAACACATGGGCTGCTAGCGAAGCATGGAAAGAGAAACTTCTAAGTCCAACTGGTGGATCAGAGAAGGCTTTCTGGAGGAGGTGACATGGAGCTTTTCTGGATGAACGGGAGTTAACCAGACTTGTGTACTCCCAGGAAGGATGGTGGTAGGTAGAGGGGCTTTGATTAAAGTTAGAAATGGAAATGAAAGAGGAGGGGCTTGAAACAGTGTTGTACCTTCAGGGACAAACAAGTGACCAGTATGGACACTCAGCCTGGAGGGGATGAAGCTGGAAAGCTCTTTATCACAAGGAGAGTTTGTCAAGTATGTCTATGGTAAGCATAGCTGTGAGTCCTGGTTTTCCAATTAAAAAGAAATCGAAGCTCACCTAAGTCCTACAACTCAAAAATGGTGAAGCTAGTGTTCACACTCAAGTTCCTTTGACTCCAGAGTCTGAACTCTCCTCACTGTGCCAACCCCCATCCCCACCTGGAAGCAGGTCTGGAAGGGCCTTGAGGGCGACTGAGAGGCTTGAACATCACACTTCCGCTGGGAGGAATCACTGAAGTGTTGACCCTGTGAGATGCCCATTCTCATGGTCCTATGGTAGCAGGGAGGTGGCTGGGTGGGAGGCAGGCAGGGATGGAGACAGGCCAAATGGGCAGTGATCTGAGTGGAAGGTGCTGAGAGCCTCAGCTAAGGGAGTGGCAGCAGAGGGCAAGGACAGGAGATAGGTCTGCAGAGATTTAGGCAGGTGGCGCCTGCCAGCTTGGGTGTGAGAGTTAGCAGAGAGAACTGTCCCCAGGTGTCCAGTTTGAATAGCGTAAGGGGCGGTGGGGTGGGACAAGGACTGCGAGAGGTGTGGAAGAGAGACAGGTTTTAGACACACTTCAATACCCGCAAGACTGGCTCTTCTGGCAGCAGAGCAGCCAGTTAAAATCATGTGGGCAATTTAAAGGCGTGTGAAATTCTCGCTTTTGTGTTCTTCTTCTTTTGTGAGGCATGAGTCCACTGTGTTTAGTTTAGGTGAGTCTTGGCCTCTTGGCAGAATGTCATGGTCCTGCAGGGGTCAGGAGCGTGGTGGGGAGGGCCTACCTGGCATTTGGAGCCAGACTCCCACCTCAAGCTCATCTTTCCCACCTACTAGTCGTGTGGCCTTGGGAGTGATACGGAACCTCCCTGAGCCTTCATTTCCCTTCGTTAATATGAGGGCGCGATGCTTCCTAGGGTGGTAATGAGTATAGGTAACATGAAATGTGGATCACATGGCCCTTCGGGCATACAACGTGCACAGAAGGTACTGCTCCCGTTCCCAGTCATCTTCTTCGGGCGTAACCTCAGGATACAGAGGACACGTGTTGGCGCCGATTCAGGAGTTCTGCTGGTTGGCCAGAGCCAGGACCCGAAGAACACCACCTGCTTGTTTTCCTCTACAAATGCCACTGGCTCTAAGTGGACCACAAAAAGACCCTTAGGACAAGTTCCGTGGACCGCCTTCTAGTGTGTGCCCCTAGGGACTGCCTCAGATAGAAAGTCTCCTGAAGACTCGCTCGTCTTTGGTGAATGTGGAAAATCTCAGCCTGGCTATTAAAATTCCCATGAAGTGCTAGGGTAAATAGGACTACTGCAAGACGTTTGGTTCGCTGACAAGTAAGCAATCGTAAAAGCTTTGGCCTCTTTCGTTAATTTTTCCCTCTTATGGTCCCCTTTTTTTCTTTCCCAACCACAATTTATTTCTCCTTTCTACTCTTGGTTGGCATTTGGATTGTTTTCACTTTTTGGTGATTATGAATAACACTGCTGTGAATGTTCTTGTACATTTCCATTGGTGGACATAAGCTCTCATTTCTCGCACATATATACATAGAGAATTTCCTGGTCAGAAGGTAGGCTTGGGTTTACCTTTAATAGCTATAGCCAAACAGCTTTTCAAAGTGGTACCAATTTACTCTCACCAGAAATGTATGAGAGAGTTCCAGTTGCTCCACAACCTTGCCAATATTTGATATTATCAGTCTTCCCAGTTTTCACCATGTTTGTGGCTGTATAGTGATATCTCATTTGTGATTTTAATTTGCAATAAGCATAGGTTTATTGGCCATTTTGCGTATCTTCTTTTGTGAAGTGCCTGTTTAAGTCTCTTGCACATTTAATTATTGGGTTGTCTGTCATTTACTTATTTTTTGTAAAGGTTCTTTATGTATTCTGGATATGAGTCCCTCATTGGATGTGTGTATTGCATATATTTTCTTCCAGTCTGTGGCTTGCCTTTTTGCTCTCTTAATGGTGTCTTTCAGTGTACTAAATTTCTTAATTTTAATAGAGTCTAATTTATCAATCATTTCTTTTATTTCCCCTAAACTTTTAGCATGAGAGGACTGGTTAGTTGCTTGCTTAGGTTTCTCTTTTCATCATTCTACCAAAGGGCCAGAGACTGCAGATGATTCCAGGAACAGCAACCTAACGTTCTGTGGCTCTAAGAGCCTCTGGGCCACCGCCTCTTAAGATGGTTGAAATTGTCACCTATCTTCAAGATTTACAGGCTCTCTCTGGCTTGGAGGCTACTTTGATTTGGAGGGAGAAAAGCCCAGAGTATTTATAATGATAGCAAGGGCTTGCCATACAGGTTCAGCCAAGTAGGAGGCTGCAGTTGAGTAGATTAATAGCAACGAGGCCTTTATTTAACTTGGCAGTCTCAGCTAAGCCAGTTTGCGCCATCTCTTTGTCAGTGGTGTTGCAGGACATGAGCAAAGAGATCCCAAAGAGTCTGAAAGCTGAGTTTACCCTGGAAACAGGAATAAGAACTTGTGGGCAGCTTAGACTCAAACACAATTTTATTTTTTGGCATGTAGTGTGTTGACTGTAGCATGCCATCTTAGGTTTCTTCTGTAATAAAACAGGTGATTACAATTTTGGAAGAAAACAAGTTGTAAAACGAACTTTTAAGGGCCATCAAAGAACAGAGTGGAGTTCTTAAGATTGTTTTTAAAAATAGAAATCAGATTCCTTAGGAAGTGATATTCTTAAGATCGGAAATTTCGTGACTCCATTGTTAGTAACTGATAGAGGCAGCAGCTTAGTGTAAGACTGAAACGTCCTAGTAATTGTTCTGCTTCACCACCCCTGTCCCCCCAGATAAAGTATTTCCATGGTGTCTCAACTCTATGACCAAGAATCTGTGGTTGGACCAAGTTTGAAGGAAAGAATGCTCTTAAAGTTTGATAGAGAGGCTAAGACTGGTTTCAGTTTCCTGATTTTGATGTTTTTTTCTTCTTAACGTTGTCCCCGTCCCCTTGCACCCTCTCCAATGCTTTACTTCATTTGATCCAATGATATTCTACATGATCTTTGTGTTTGTGATATCTTTGCCTTTAAGGTGAACCCCAGTGGCTGTGAGGGGACGAGGGACTCACTCTTCTGGGCCCTGGTGTGAAATCCTCAAGGAATTCTTCTTGGTCTGGGCCAACTCTCATGTCCCTCTTTATTTGACTTCATCTTATGTTTTTCCGAAGACCCTATGGCCCAGCCTTCCTGCTCATCCATTTACTGCTAGTACCCCCCTCCCAGCGGGCAGGTTCCTTTTCCAGGGCTCTGACAGGAAGTGGTGTGCTGGTGAATGTTTAACGGTGGGATCTCTGGGCATGAGGAGAAGGGGGAGAAGTGCCCGGAATTGTAGCACTTGCCAGTTTTCCAGGGGTAAATATTCCACCTTGGCAGATGGATTCCCAGCTACCAACAGGATGTCGACTGGTATGCCAAATTTCCGACAGTCTTGTGATCAGCCCTCACAAGCCTGTACAAGCTGGTCCAGCACACCACTAGGCCAGGACACAGATTTCTAATTTCCCCTCTTTCCGCATCTGTTTCTAACCAAAGTTGCAAATTCCGCTAAGATTTTTCAAATTGAGTTTACTTATGGTCACTTCTAGGAACAGGACCCTTGAGAATAAAAATAACAAACAATGGGGAGGTAATAATTGTTTTTCTTTTAAAAGCATCTTAGTCATATCTTCCTTTGAATATAAATCAAGGGAGGCCAGTTCCCTTCAGGAATCCTTTTCCTTGACGGAATTTTGTCCTCTCACTCCTAGGACTAGTTTCTCTGGATTTCACACCCCCCCTTCCTTTGACAAAGGCAACCTAATTTTACATCATCTACTCCGTGCCAAAACAAAATAAAGCCCCTAACCACAAAAGCAGAGGGGAGCCAGGTACTGATTCGAGACCAGATCTTCAGCACATGTATGAAGGAGGTTTATTTTCACCTTGAAGGAGAGAGTAGCTGCTGGTGTGGACTGCCTGTCTTGGGCCACCACCAGCATTTCCACCCCCCACTCCCTGCTTCCTTCCTGCCTCAAATAGGAAACGTTGGCAGAATACATTGTTTGACAGGGCAGCTGGAGAAATGAGTGTGGTTGGCTGAGTGCACCCCATCTCCACTGCTAGAAGGAAAGCAAGGTTTGGGTGGAAGGGGCATAAGAAAAAGCTTTAAAGCCCTAAAGCAGGGGTCAGCCCACTAGGCCGGTGGTGGCTGGAGCACAGCCATACCCACTCGTTTATATATTGCCTCCGGATGCTGACCCTCTGCCACGGCAGAGCTGATCACTTGGGGCAGAGATCTTCTGGCCTCCAAAGCCTAGGATATTTACTATCTGGCCCTTTATAGAAAAAGTGTGAAGACCCCTGCCTTAAAGCATTCATTCTGCAGATTATACAGAATACTGGGATGAAAAATTGGACAAATGGTCTGCCCACCTAGCAGACCATGCGTCTCATGGCCTGATGACACCTCAGGTTGGGAAATGGTATCTTTTTCCAGCTTCAACCCTGCCCTCTGTCTATCCTCTCTCTGTCTAGGTATACAAGAAGCATCATTTGGCATGGGTGAGATAAAAAGCTTATTTTAGCACATGTAAGTGTATCTGTGACTCAGCTTGGATGTTAACTGTTTTCACATGTGCCCTGGATGGGGTGCCTTCTTGTGGCCACTCTGTTTGAGAAATGGACAGTTATTAATTTTATGTTTTATGTGTTTGACTTTGGCTTTGCCTGCATTTCCTCTTTGTTTCCCACTATTGGGTTATTCATTTTCCCTGTTCTCCAATTTCCTGCTACCTCTGTAGATAAATACACTCCAGAAGCTGCGCAGGCAAGGTAGAGAGTCCTTGGAGAGCAAAGACTGAGGGTCTGCCCACTCTTCTGACAGGGGCAGAGTTTAGTAAGGGGCCAGGCCCAAAGAAATGGCATGAACGCCTTACTACGATGGTCTTTGTTCTGAGCAATTGGTCCAAAAGGAAAATATGCTCTTTACCTATTCTGTTAAGTTCGTTTGTGACGTGACATCTCCCCTAACTGAGACAGTGTCCCCTGTGCCGGGTCATGGAAGAATCAGTAAGGAAAGATTCATCAGGAAAAAATTGTTCAAAATAGTTTTTTGAGGGATTTCTGGTGGGAGGAATCTAAGGGAGAAGTTAAGGGATAGGAAATAAAGAAAAGACCTTAAATTTTTCTTCAAAGAGATGTGGAATGTCTTTTCTCCCCTTCATCTTGCTGGAAATTGCCATGGATTCTGGCCTAGTATAAGACTTGACTAGAAACTTTGTGAGGTAAGGAGCTATATTGTTGTTTATTCTTATAACTCACTTGTCTAGCACATAATAGGGGCTTAGAAAAAAGTTATTAAATGGATGAACACGTAATACAATGTGATTCCTCTTAAATGTGACTTCTGGAGAAAAACCTGTTATGTAGAAAGTCTCTGTGAGGCTTTTATTTGATAAAATGAGATAATCCTACAAACCCAAAAAAGATAGGCCTTTTATTATGCTTCAAGAGCCCCCTTGTTAGGCTTAAAATGTCTGCCTTCAGAGAGTCAAAAAAGTGACAAACACTTTTCATCACTGGGTTACAAACTTAGAACATGTCTAGTTGGATCAAAACTGCACGTTTTCACCTTCTGCTGGAGGGTTTGACTGTTGGAAAATGACATTCCTCTTCTCATTTTAATTCTGTCCATTTGGTGGTTGATATCAGAGCAAGCAGAGCTGGGAAGAGGTAGTCAGGAGTTGTCCTGCCTTGTTTTGAGCCCAGTTATGATGAGTGAACGGGAAAATGTGATGTCTTCAGGAGGCTTGTTTCTACTAGCTAGATAACTGGGCTTGGGAGATGGGCTCTGGAATGGAGAAAGAGTGGTTCCCTGTTCAGAGGAAAACCACCCACAGATAAATTCTTACCCTTGACATTTGCCTACTCCCAACTTCTGCTGAGTTTTCTGTCCACAGCTGATTGTGAAACTGCTGTGGAGTCTGATGCCCCTGGACTGGTAGTAGGCCAGATTCACCATACAACTGAGGAGTGGTACCCAAGTCTGAAGGAGGACTCGACAGAGCCAGTGTTTTCTATGGAGCATCACCACTAGTGGATGAATCGGTTGCAAGGATCTCTACATGACTTTTTTACACAGTCTTCTTTGGCAGTGCAGTATAAGTGGATTCAGATGAGTTCAGAAGAGTCCTCAGATGATAGCGTTGCCACCTTGGATAATGATGCTTGACCTGAGCGTAGGTGGTAGTGATCTTGCGCATCCGTGCTTGTCTTGGTCATTAAAATTCTCTGATCTCCAATTGCAGGCAGAGTGGCTTCAGAGGCAGCTGTTTTCTTCAAGAAATTGGTGAAAAGCATTCAGAACGTGTTTGTACTTACCGGGAAGTAGGTACATTGTCTTCACGAAATTCATAGTACTTTCCATTAGTGGTGGGAAATTGATTCTGAGCTTATAACATTTCACAAAGGGTTCCCTTGCTCTACGCTATGAGGAGGAGGAGGAGGAAGAAGAGGAGGAGGAAGAGGAGGATGGTGCTGATGAAAGAACAGGGCAACCCAGCTCCTCAAGGTGGAGGAGGGGTGTTACAGGCATAGGGAAAGAAAACGTAGCTGGCTTCTTGTCTTTTCTGTGTGCTATCTTGTTCACCATTCTTCTATCTTTTCTGCTTCCTTTTTGGGGTCCAGAATGCAGGCATAAAATTGCTTTATGCTGAACATACCTACCAACCATTAGCAAATAGCATAACTCTCTGTAAGTGCAGAGATGGGCAATCAATGTATTTGAACATAGTAGGTATATAATTGTTGATGTGACTTGATATGTATGTGGCAAAAATTTGTGACTCTAGTCTTGTTTGAATAAAGGGACCTTAATGTATTAACTGACAATGAAAGAAGTGTCTTATCTTGCATCCCTGACCGATACTGAACTTACAGCTTCATCTTCGTATAGCTCCTAGCTATGTTTCAATAGTTTGTTAGAGTTCTAATAACCATGGTATTTTGACCAAAATACTTTAACAGAAACTACATTTCGCATATATTGAAGCTTCTTTAGGCTGTAAGGTGTTTTAGAGTGTTGTTCAAAAGTGACAGTTTAGTAAAGCAGAAAGGATTCAATTCAGAATACCTGGATTCTGGGCCTTGTTTTGCCATTAACAAGCGTTCTGATTTTGCGTCAACCATTTACCACCATTTCCTCATATTTCCACATCTGTGGATGAGTGGGGTGATATTTCCTGCTCCAAAATCTGAAATAGTTATTTATTCATTAAACACGTATTTATTGAGCACCAGCCTTGGGCCAGGCTGGGGCTAAAGCAGTGAAGAAGACCATTCTGCTTCTCTAGGGACGCTCACATTTATTCCTTTGCACAAGGCAGAATTTCCCAGGGGACAGAGAAATGGCACATTCTTCCCCTCAGCAGGC
Source organism: Cabassous unicinctus (assembly GCA_029593785.1). Classification (NCBI taxonomy): domain Eukaryota; kingdom Metazoa; phylum Chordata; class Mammalia; order Cingulata; family Chlamyphoridae; genus Cabassous; species Cabassous unicinctus. The sequence continues at coordinate 69,971 of JAQZBX010002488.1, forward strand.
TGCCTTGGGTCGCTTTCCTAGGTTCAAAGGAAAGTGAACGATGCATTCCCTCATCAAAGAGCAACGCAGGCCTACTGGTACCCCACACTGGCCTCAGTGCTTAGAGGCACAGAGATAAAGAGAATGTGTTTTCCAAGAGCATTTAGCCACGTGGGAGGCACATAGATCAACTGATGCTATGGGGTGAGTTCTGCACAGAAGCGTGTCCAGGGCTGCAGGGAGGGAAGGAGGATAAATCCTGGTTTGGTTCATTTAGGCCCTGATTTTATGTAGTCCACTTGCTATTCAACTTATCTTTTCCTGAGTAATTTACAGAGTTTCACAGTTCATTAGATTTTTTTTTTTTAGTTGCATATATTTGTCTTGTTCAGTGTCCTTTTATCTGCTTGCTGCATCTTCTGCCTTGTCTATAGTGTGTTAAGAATTCACGGTTTCCGTCATCTCGAACCAAAAGACGGCAATTTGCGGTTACTGTGCATGTTCAGAAAACATTAGATGTATGTTGATTTGAAATACGCTTCCCTGCCAAAGATGCTTTCCTCACCCTCCAAGCTCTTGCTCTCTTTCTTTTGTTTTTATAGGGACACTCAAAGAACAAGCACCTGGGCCCACAGGGGCCGTTAGAATTCTTGTGGACAATAAGCTGCATTAGAACACAGAACACCAGAGTGTCATTTCCTTCTCACTCTCTATTATCTGTGCAGAACTGCAGCTGAAACATTTCCTGTTGGGGAATAAAATTGGCGGTTCTGCAGGGCTGTCTAGTCTGGGCCTTTGGGAGTTTGGTGAGGTTGATGCCTTCTAGAAGCTCAGCTGCCCCCTGCCTGGGCCGTTGCCTGGTGGGCCTGCAGCCACCTCTGAGAGTCCCACCCAGGTCCAGGCCCCTGGCCCTCAGAGGGCCCTCCAGGGCCTGCCAGCAACCTGAACACTGTCCAGACTGGCATGAGAGCATGGCTGGCTCCAAGCTGGCATCTCTTTCAAAGAATGGAGGTATTATATTTTTGTTTTATATGGACCCGTGTTTGAAAACCTCATTTTGTGTTCCCATAAAATACATGAATGTGCAGAGAACTGAATCATGAGTCCTTCCTTTGGTTGTGGTAAAGCTGTTCATTTTTAGCATGATTTTTAGCTGAGTTGCCCTGTTTCCCAATAAAGGGCAGCATCCAGGGCTGTGGGATTCGTTGCTGCCTGTTTGGTTGCTTGGTTTGGAGCATGAGGGAAAACCTGATATGCATGTCATTTTCAAATTCTAAGAAATGATCCAAAGGCAAAGCCGGATGGAGAGCTTTCCTTTCTACCACAGCCATCTGGAATGCGGTGATGAGTAAGCTGTCAGTTCGCTCCAAGTGTCAGGATTCTTAGGCATCCAAGTTGCTTGAATGCAGTTTCTGATGCATCGAATCACCAAGCATGTTGTCTGTAGGAAAGAGCCATGTGCACCCCAATCTTCAGCTTTGGACCTGCACATTCCTGAAAAGTGCCTGCAAGTTTCCTTCATGTTTGAAGTAAACCAGTGGGTCAGAGCTCTTTAGCATGCACTAACCTTCACTGTCCTTTCTCCCGGTCTGTGGTGGTCTCCCCTTTCCTGAGGCTGTGTGTGTAATTAAAAAGAATTAATGCTTATTGAGATATCAAACTTTTATCCTCTTGGTATTATGAATGAAAAAGACCCTTTAATTATGTAACTGTGTTTTCTTTC
>JAQZBX010002489.1:0-71691 GCA_029593785.1 Cabassous unicinctus
TATGAGAGGCCCCGGGTTCGCTTCCCGGCGCCTCCTTGTGAGGGCAGGCCGGCTCGCGCGGCGCCGTGGGCTGATGCGGCAAGACCTCACAGCAAGGGGGAGATAAGCAGACACAGAGAAGACACGCAGCGAATGGACACAGCAGCACAAGCAGCAAGGGGGGGATAAATAAAATAAAATAAATAAATCTTTAAAAAAATAAAAAAATAAAGAAACAATGGCAATTAAATAAAATATACAATCCTGGATTGGATTTAATAATGGAGGAGAAAAGGTTCAAAAGGACATTACTGGGAAATTTGAAAAATTAGAATATGGGCTGTAAGCTTTATATCAATGTTGAATTTCTTGAACTTGATAACTGCACTTAAAGTGGTTACATAAGTGAATATCCTTGTTCTTAGGAATTGTACATAGTATTGTGTTCAAGGAGTATGATGTATACAATCTCCTTTTAAAGGTTTAGGAAAGACAGATGGATGGATGGAAGGATGGAGATGGATGGATGGATAGATGGATAGATATAGGTAGGTGATAGATAAATGAATGATAGATTGATAAATACAGATAATATGGCAAATGTGGCAAAATGTTAAAATTGGTGGATCTGGGTACCTGGGGAGAGGTATGTTGAGGTTCTCTGTAAGGGTTTTGTATTATTTTTGCAACTGTCCTGTAAATTTGAAATTATTCCAAAGTAAAAAGTTAAAAAAATAAAAAGAGCTATGAAGGGAACAAGCAGGGTAACATTGGGAGGGGAAACAGCCACTTTCACTTGAGTGGCCCGGGAAGGCCTCTCTGAGCAGGTGATGTTGAGTGTGAGCAGGAACATACATGTGCTGGGTGTTGGGTGTCCAAACAGAGCATCAGAAAGTAAAAGTCCTAGTCAGAGAAGAGACCGCTGTGATGGGAGAAATGTGGGCAGTTTGGCTGAGCAAGATGAGGGGTGTGCAGAACGGTGGCAGATGAGCTGGGGCGGCAGCAGGGACAAGATTCTCCAGGACTCTGAGGGCCACAGGAAGGAGTGAAATTCTATCCCAAGTGCTCTGAAAGAGACTGTACAATCGTAATAAGCAGGAGTTGGCAATAAGAACTGCAGGACTTCATTCAAAAGACAAGAGCATGTTTTGAGAATGACAGAGCCAGAATACTGCAGACGATCAGGTTCTTGCCATGTGACAGGAGACAGGAGAGTCTGTGTCCACTTGCATTCTGTTCTGTGGGGCCCACATGAGCCACAAAGGAATTACCACTTCTTTCTCCAGAGCCTCGACCTGTGCATCTGCTCATTGTACAGACCTTAAGTTCTCAGTCTTCGTGAAGTCATATGCTTTCCCTCCACCTGGAACGTGCTTCTCCATTGGCCCACGTGCTCCTCACTTCCTTGCTTTCTTCAGGTCAAATGTTACCTTATTATAGGGGATTTCGCAGACCTTGCCCAATCTAAAATAGCTCCCCTTTTTTCTCAATCCTCCTTACTCTGCTTTACAGTTCTTCATTTTTCTTCATAGCACTAATCACTATATGGCATTATGTATTTATCTGTTTATCTTTTTTTTTAAGTTTGAAAAGTATGTAAAATACATACTTTATTCACTTCTATGTACATATATTGACATGCAATCAATGTAGAAACACAGAAGTCATTGAATTGTGAAAACACTATGATGATTACTTTGGAAATCTTTGTACAGTACATGATATATTCACCACTATGTACTTATATAGACTTACAATTAATGTTAAAACACAGAATTCACTTCGTGAACTATGAAAACACTCTGATGATTATTTTCAAAAACTAGGTAAAATGCATGCTTTACTGAGTGCTATGTACTTACATTGACTTACAATCAATGTTAAAACACAGAACACGCTTAGTGAACTCTGAAAAAGCTATGTTGATTAGCTTTGAAAACTATGTATAATGCACAATTTATTCCCCAATATGTACATACATGGTCTTTTTTTTTAAAATATATTTTTATTTATTTTTAAAAGATACTTAGATTACATAAATTGTTACATAAAAAAATATAAGGGATTCTCATATGTCCCACTCCCCAGACATCCCCCACTTTTCCCCACATTAACAACTTCTTTCATTAGTGTGATACATTCATTGCAATTGACGAACACATTCTGGAGTGCTGCCACTAAGCATGTACTATAGTTTACATTGTAGTTTACACTCTCTCCCACTCAATTCTGTAGGCTATGGCAGGATATATAATGGCCTGTATCTGTCATCGCAATGTCATCCAGGTCAATTCCTAGTCCTGAAAATGCCCCCATATTATACCTCTTTTTCCCTCTCCCTGATTTCAGCACCTCCAGTGGTCACTGTCTCCACATCAATGATATAATTTCTTCCATTGCTAGAATCACAATAAGTCTATGGTAGAACACCAGTAAGTCTACTCTAGTCAATATTTTATTCACCAATCCTGAGGATTCTGGGATGGTGATGCCCACTCCACCTCTAATTGAGAGGGACCTTCGATCCCATATGGATGATGGATGGGACTCTCTTGCTTGCAGTTGTAGAGTCTCTCTGTTCCTTGGTGTGGTGGTTGTCTATCCTCACCTCCCTGTCAGCTGTCCTGGTTGAGACCAATGAACTGGAGAGTAGATGCTGCAACTCTGCTGAGGCTCAAGGCCCAGCCGGCACATGGACAGCCCAGAGATTCAAGTCTCCTGGATGTACACCTACGAACTCCAGCACCAACTATAGGTTCAAACAAAAAGGACAGAAGAGACATGTATAGAGGAGACACATCTGAGTCCAACTCTGTCACACTCAGGAGCACAATCTCCAAAGTAGGGCCCACTGGCAAGGCACCAAACTCCAGAGCTATCCGCCATGACCTCAGGACTTAGGTGTCTCCGGAGCCCTCAGGAGCCCCACTGTTTGGGGTAGTGTCCACTTTGGCCATCTATGAGATTCTGCTGAGACATGCATAAGTGTTACCTCTCTAATGACGTCCCAACTCACTTTGAAGTCTCTTAGCCATATAAACTCATTTGTCTTTACCTTTTCCCCCTTTTATTAAAGGTCTTTTTCCAGTTGTATCACCAGCTGGTGCTTGGTAGTAATCCCTCGGTGTCAGAGAGACTCATTCCCGGGAGTCATGCCCCTTGTTGTGGGGAAGGTAATGCATCCACATGCTGAGTTTGGCTTAGAGAGAGGCCACATTTGAACAACAAGGAGGCTCTCAGGAGGTAACTCTTAGGCACCCTACAACACTAAGCCAAGTTGCAATTTCAAAAGCAAAAGGCTCATAAGCATAGTTGTCAATATGAAGGGCCCATCAATGGACCATCCTTCTTCACTAGTCATTGCCCCTGTATTGGGAGATTGTTGCTGTTCCATTAGAGAATGTGGCAGAGCTCCCAGGATGGGGATTCAACAATCCTTCAGCTGTTGTGTGAATTTCTACCCACTGTGACAATGCCCCATTAACATTTGAACATATTTATATATCTTATATGTATGCCCAGGTGAACCTCCTCCCATGTATCCCCCATCACTGACACCCCACACCAATGATCCTCCCCTGCCATAGTTGTAACCCTTCTGTGATCCAAAGCTTCTTCAAAAATGAAGACAAGAATGTTGCCAAATTGGATTAATAGGAAAATGAAATAATAATGATAGATTTAAACATAAGAAATAAAATACATAATAATTTAGAAAAGCTAAAAGTTTAAAAATGGGGTATTAAAAAATGAAAAAAAAATTTTTAATTTTTTCATGTTTTCCTTTTATCACTGTAATGTCTGTTGTCCTGTATGTACAGTGGCATTTTCTTCCATTTCTTCCCCGGTGTCTTTTGTTTGTTTGTTTTGTTTTCAAAGAGGTTGTTTTTTTTGTTTGTTTGTTTTCAAAGAGGTTTTATGTCACAGTAAAGTTACATACAGAATATAGGGATGCCCATATACCCAACATCCTACCCCTTCTCCCCCTTTCCTAGTAATAACCATTTTACATGTGGATTGTACATTTGTTACAACTGATATACAAATATTGAAACATAGCTACTAACCATGGCCAATGATTTACATTATGGTTTACATTTCAGACCATACACTTTTATAATTTTTTTAATGGCCTGTCTCCTGCAAATAGAATGTAAGCTCCTTGGGGGGAGCTTACACAGCTCCTTTGCCTGTGTTCACCCTCTGCCTCCTAATAACACCTCCTGATGCTTAGTAAGTGGCTGAAAAGTACTTGCTAAATGAAGTAAAGAAATGGTTCTTTGTCCCAGAATCTGCTCAGGCAGAGTCCTCTCACCAATCAGTATCTTCTGCAGTGGGAGGAAGAGGCAAAATCCATTCCAAAGAGAAAATCACCTCCTGGTTGGACATAAAACTCAAAACTGATTTCCCCCAGTTCAACCCCTCAAACTTCTCCACCATGCAGCAGCTCAGGAGCCTTACTGAGCAGATATTTCATGCCAGTATCTTCTATGGATCAACCTAAAAAGATATTTTTCCCCTTGGAGAGAAGAAAAGATTAATACATGCATCAGCAAGCAGTGAAAACATTCTATTCTAGGTGTGTTAGAAGCCAAAAAGGAAGTATAAGAGCAAGGCCTGTTCATTATGCTATGGTTTTCTCAAGGGCAGACACCATTCATTGTTCACTGGGGTAGGCACAGCACCGTGGTACATAGTAGGCTCTCTATTCCCATCTGTTGAATAACAAACATTTATACATTAGTGGAGGGTACATGATTTACATGCATAGGTAAAGGATTGGACAGCAAACCCAGTACAATACAAGTGGTTGAGTAAAAGCCAGACAGTCCCCACCTTATCTAAGCCCTCCAAACAAAAGTTACACTCATAGAAATAAGAGTTCTCCAATGTACAAGACCTGCCTCCTCCAGGAAGCTGTCCCTCACTGCTCTGATCCAAATGAAATTCCCACTGCTTGCCTAATTGATGCCACACAGTTTTCCAGTGCTATAAAATGATGACCACCTCTCTCCAACAAGACTGTTATATCTTTGAGATTCAGGACATTCAACTATTTCTTCTGTATGCCAACCTAGTGCCTAAAATCTTGCTGGGAAAGTAAGGGGTAGGAATAGTTATTTTCTAGGCATGCTTTGGTTAATTAACAAGCAATCCTTGTCAATTTCCATTTCTCTAATCCATAAGAAATTTAACTGTGTTCCACTCTTATTTGCATATATATTTACAATGTCATTGTGTTTTACATGTATATGTTCTTTTTACTTACACAAAATGTTAACATCCAGAGCCTATAGCTTCCCGTCTTGTGGCAAATCCCACAACAAAGAACCTGTTTGAAAGCTTGGTTAATCCTTTAAAAAGATGTATTTCACATCTCAACTCATCAGATATCAACAGAAACATATTTTTTGCAAAGTGTGGCTTGGATGCAAGTGTACTGTATTCCCACTTTAAAATACTGAAAGGTGGATGGAGTTATGGGTAAATTTAAAAAGGAGGAGTCGTCTAATTAGTCTAAGCCTCAAAAATGGCCTTGAGCCATTGGCCCCCTTGGCCCAGGCTTTAAAGAGAAGAGCTTTCAATCAGTCAATGCGACCAACATTCTTCAAGCCCCGCCTCTGGGGAAGACACCCCGCTGAAAGGTCTGTGAAGAGTTACCTATCAACCAACCCTCAACCCAAGGCTGTTCAATTGGGAAAGATACACTTGGAAAAAAAAAAACAAAAGAATACGAGGAAGAATAATTCTTCCTTTTTTCCTATATCACTATTGTACTCTTTCTGCTCTCTCCTCAAATCATTAAGCCTTTTCCCTACCTCTCACTCTCAGTCATACTCGTTGTTTATTTCACTTAAGGGGAAAAAAAAGAAAAGAAAAGCAGCAAGAATGGAATTTCCACAACCCATCATCAATCACCACTACCAAACTCACTAAGTACCAGCATCTGGGCCATCTGCTCTGCCCTTCCACCTGTTACAATGGATAAATGATCTGTGCTCCATCTAAAGTTAACCTCTCTCTTAGCTACTCAAACACATTGATCCTGCAAAAGTCTCCTCTCTAATATGCATCAAGTTTGTGGTCTCTACCCGGTCAATCCATAACCACACAAACAAATGTAAGAGCTCACACTCACACCCCTTCCAGCCACTGCCTGCGTTTTCTACCTCCCTTTACAGAACAGCACTAAAAATAACTATCAAAATCACTGTTTCCACCTCCCCTCCATTCATTTTCTTCTGAACTCACTCCTATCAGGCTTTTGACAAATCCACCAATGGTGGAGTCCCTAGTGACCAGCTTATTACCAAATCCAAAGGCAAACACTTAGCCCTCATCTTCTTCAACCCACAAGCAGCCTTGGCACAATGGGACACTAGCTCTCTTCCTGAAACATCTTCTTCACTTGCTACTCTCTCTTGGGTCTCCTTCCATCTCCCTGATTGCTCCTCCTGGTCTCCTGTGCTAGCTTTACCTTCTCTTTCCCCACATTCTAGTGCCCCCAGGGTTCAGTCCTCAGACCTCTTCTCTTCTCTGTTCTCACTCAGGGGATCTCATTCAATCTAATAGCTCTAAAGTACCTTCTAGACACCAGTGATTCCCTTATATAAATATATCTTCTCTCTGTATATCAGACTCATACATTAATCTGCCTATATCACACCTCCATGTGTATATCCAAAAGCATGTCACACTCAACAAGTCTAAAACTGAACCTATTTTACCACCAAACCTGGTCTTGCATAGTCCTTCTTATTGCAGTAAATGGCAAATCTATTATTCCAGTTGTTCAGTTAAAAAAAAAAAATCTTGAAGTCATTCTTGACTCTTCTTTTTTTCTCATACCTCACATCCAATTAATCTGCAAAATCTTTTGCCACAACTATCAAAGTATATCCAGAAGATGACCATTTCTTCCAACCTCCATGGTAAACACCCTGGTCTGAGCCACTGTCAGCCCTCACCTAGTTATTACAATCGCCTCCTGACTCATCTCCCTGAGCCAGTCTCTGATTATTCTCAATTCACCAGCCAGAGAGATCCATTTCTGGCCAAATCAGATCATCTCACTCCTCTGCTCAAAATGGCCTAGCAGCTTCTCCTGTTACTCACAGCAATAGCACAGTCCTTAGGATGTTCCAAGGCCTTATTGCCACTTGGGCTACACCTTTCACCCGCCTGCCCCTCAGTCCCTCCGCTCCAGCTGCACTGGCTTCCTGTTGTTCCTCAAACATGCCCGGCTTGGTCTCACTTTGGAGCTTTTGCTCTTGCTTTTCTTCACCTGGAACATGCTTCTTCTTACTCCCACATGCTCCTCACTTCTTCGCTTTCAGGGTCTGCTCAAATTTCACATTACCAGAAGGAATTTCTCTGACCCGTCCCCCGAGTCTGAAATAGCCTGATCCTGTCTCTTTCTCTTAATCCTCCTTACTCTTCCTGATGCTTCTTTATTTTCCTTCACAGCATTACATGACATATATTTACTTGTTTGTTTATTGTCTGTCTCCTGCAAACAGCATATAAGCTCCTTGGAGGCAGGGCTTTTTCCTGTTTTCTTCATCCTTGCAATTTTATTTGCACCTGGCACATAGAAGGTGACCAATAAATATGTGCTGAATAAAGGACTGCTATAAAGATATAAGTATGGGACATAGGAAAGAGCCACTGATGCTAAATTTAAGTCAGAGTGAGGGGAGCAGAGAGGAAATACTTCATGAAAAAATGTTAAGTTTGATCTTGACATTTTTAACAAGCATTTGATAGGAAAATAAGGGGTGGGGACGTTTCTAGCAGAAGGAATAGCACGAACAAATATAAAAGGATGTGAAAATTCTACACTATTCAGAGAACCATGTTACTGAGATATAGGTATATGACAGAGTATACTAAAAGATATTTATGGGAGAGTAGCTTAAGGCCAGACCTTGGAGAGCCTTGCTGAGAAATTTGGACTTTATTTTATAGGCAAAACAAAGCCCTAAAGATTTTTAAGCAAGGGAATAACACCGCATAGCACAGTGTGGGGGATATCGTAGATAATTAATAAGTGTGTTTGGGGAGACAAAACCAGGAGCAGTTTGAGGGATATTGGGATGGGCAAAGGGAGAGTCTAGAAATAAGGGAAACTATGTCAATAGTTCAGGAAGAGAATTTAAAAGCCTGCACAAAACTGTGACACTGAGGAGGACCAGTAGAGGGCAGCAGAAGGAGAGGCCATGGAAACAGAATTGCTGATGGCAAGTAAAGTGTGAAGTAGAGGAATAGAGGCACAAAAGGCTCCTGACCCCCAAACGTCTTCCCTGACACTTGGAATCTTTTGCAACAACTGGAGGAAGGACGTCCCGAACTCCTGCCACCAGCTTGTCATTGCTCCAATGCTGGGAGCCAATAAGGAAAAGGCTGGATATAGGCAAGAACAGGTTCCAAGCGTGTGGGTGGGAGGCTGTTCCCAAGATTTACCTTCATCTTCCTCTGGGCAGCGAGCCTAAGTGGAAGTGAAATAGTTGTCTTCCCACCATTCTTGCATTACTTTTACGTGGAATTTCACTGTAGAGGACTAAGTTGAGGGCACTGTAAGAGGGATGCAAAAGGTTGAATATGAGAGAAAATTTCACTTTTACCAAATTTTGTCTACAATTATCCTTGTTCCCTAGAAAGAAAAGAAAGTTGTCTTTCTCTGTCTCCCTTCTGTGCCACGTGACTTGATTCTCCCATAAACCCCCAATTCTGGTTTGTCCTACTAGTTTTATATTAAGGTTGTTTTTTTTTTAAGTTTAAATAGATTTGAAAGCAGAGGATAACTTGGAAAACTCAACATCATTCATAAAACTATTAATATTGAGAAGAATGTGCTCTGTTTCAAACTACAAATTTATAAGTAAACTTTTGGTACTTAGTCATAATTAGCGCAGAGAATAGGGTTTCTTGTTCTGTTCTTTGTGATTCATATTTCCACTTCTCTGTCAATTATTTATTACTGCACAGCATTATAAGAGGGCACAAAGTTAACAATAACAATTATATTAATGACAGAGTGAGTTATTAAAATGTAGTTTAATAGCCACTGTATTTGTGATGATAATTATAATTATGTCAGCAGCTATTGTAATCATAATAAGCTCAAGGATGGTTTAATGCTAATTGTTCCACCATAAAGAAATTAGAATATGGAACTGTAAGTGGATATAGTTATGATTGTAAAGCAAAATAATATATGTGGCTATTAGTCTTCTACATGAAGCCAGAGCAAAGAAAAAATTTCAAAGAGCCCAGATCTGGTTCAGCTCTGTCTCAGGCCTCCTGAGGGAAAAAAAAAAAAGGGGGGGGGGGTTCTTGTTAAAACAGAAGCCTTAAATTGAAATCCTGAGCAATTTAAAATGTAGGGAACATGCTGATAAGATATCGGGACTTTATTTGGTTATAAATGGGCTAAGTATAGAAAGTAATAACGTGGTCCACAGTCCATGAAGCACACTAATGAAAGAAACTGCCTACCCATCAGGACCACATGAAAACACTTAGAAATGGAACTTCCTGGGGCATGTCTATTGAAAAGACTCTTGGGGTAATCTCATGTTTCTATGACCTTCATACAGCAGAAGGTCACTCTGGGGCACATCTGATGACAGCAACAAACTATGTGTGCATAAAAATTATGGAGATGGGTGGGTGGAATTTTGCAATTTGTAATTCATATAAAAATCAGTATGCCTGTCCACTGATTAGTTGTCCTTAACCCTACCTTTCTTTACTTTCCCTCCTGTCTCAAAGAGGTGCTACTTTGCAAAATGCTGTGCTTAGCATAGCAAAGCCAATAATTTGTAGTGGGTTAGATCAACTTTAGGTCATCAAGGTAGGAGAACATGAGCTGAGCCAACGTGGTCTTTATTAGATAGCAGAAAATTTCAAGTAGCACATTTTCAAAATAAACACAAAGAGATTCATTTTCATGCATATTTGTCACAGATGGAAATTTGGTTTAATAATGGCTGGTTTTGGACCCCAGCCAAGGGATTGTAAGTACCAAGAAACTGTCATTAAATGTGGTGCCCTCACTAATAAAGCAGCCACATAGACACTCCAAGAACAGTATCATAGCTGGTTTCTGATGAAATATTTGATGATAAGGATGATATAAGGTAACTCCATTTGAACCAACATATATTGTTATGGAACCATAGCAAAAATGTTGCAAGGAAGGAGGTTAAGAATAAGAGTAACTCATAACAGTCAGGAAGTCTGGGTGAGTGAGAAGGGGGACTATTGATTGCTGATTTTCAATGGTAGAAAGTTTCAGTTTCAGTTATATCATGGGTGATGAGCCTAAGAAATCTTGAATTGATTCTCCATCTGTAGTGCATTCCTAATGCGGTAGCCAAGAATTTTCCAAGCTCTTTTGAATAGCCACACACAGGAGGCCCTCTCACCAGCAGAGGATGCTATTCTTCCGTGCACAGCGTGGCCAAGCCCCTAATCCCAATCCCATCCCTAACGTAGTCTACACAGGGAAAGGCTTCCTATCAGGCCATTTTGGAAGTGTAGTCTTGCACTTCAAACAAAAAGAAGGAAACATTCATAAAGTTAATTTAAATATTTTATAGGTGATCCCTAAATCTATTGTTTTTAAGGAAGCAAAAACTGTGAAAATATTGGAGGGGAGTGGGGAAGAGCTAAACACTGCTCCTTAAAATATAAATGCCAGGCACTCTTTTCTCTCCTCTTATTTTCTAGCTCCCATTCAGTGAATCTGAAAACAATGCATTTCAATAAAGGGAGGATGCTCCTTGAATTGATCAGAATTTTCCCTCCTATGAATAATGAGACCAAAGTAAAGGCTGTGGGCTTTAGAACAAATGGAAATAAGAAAGTCATTCAAATTAATTTTTACTAAAAAGAATGCTTAAGGGGGGGCGGTATTTCCAAGGGAAAATTAAAAAAAGAAGATAGGATTTGCCAGGAGGAACACAGAGATAAAAGATAAAACCCAAGAAAATGAGTAAAATAAGAAGGAAAATAAGAAAAGGACTCATTCTCTTGAAAAGAATAGCTTGTAAAAAAATGCAAGCAGGATAAAAATTAGACAGAGGCCCTTTTTCTCCCAGTTTTTCATTCTTTGGACAAGCATTTCTTGAGTGCCCTGCTCTGGCAAGGAACATTAGAGGTGCAGGTACAAAGATGAAGGATACCAGACCCTGGTTGCAGTGATCTTTGAAGTTAAAAGCAGAAATAAACCATTGGGAAATTATAATGGAAAGAAGAAAGTAAAAAAAAAAAAATCATGAGAGAAATAGAGATGAAGTTTTATATGTGACAGTAAGAAAGCGGGACTCATCCCTGTGCGTTAATGGATGAGTCAAGACAGACTTCATGAAAAGAACAGGTTTTCAGCTGAACCTTTAAAGGTTGAGTAGGGTTTCAATAAGAGGATTTGGACATTCTTTGTAAAGAGAAGAAATGAGATGATTAAAGGATGGGAGTTGGGAAAGTTACTTGCTTCTTTCAACTGTGAGTGTTTGAGGAGAAGGTTATGTGATGCAAGACTGGTCAGGGGCTCTTAGAAACCAAATCATGAGGGCCTTGGAAAGCCAGGCTAAGAAATATGGACTTTATTCTTTAGGCAATAAATTCTTAATCTGGGTTTGAGGATAATTTTCATGTTGCACATGAGATCTTCCCATACCTATTTTTGTGATTGTGTGTGTTTTTTTCTGGAAAAGAGCCTTCAGCTTTCTCAGATTCTCAAATGAGTCCATGACTCAAAACAATTTAGAGCATATAGAAGACACCTCTTACAGGGTATCTGCTCAATTTACAAGGACTCCTTTTTTGGGATACTAATCTAGACACACAAGGAAGTGCCCTCAAATAGCCGAAGTTGTACACTCTGACCTTGCCTCAATAGTCATAGCTGAATGAAGCTGGCAAAGACAACTGACTCAAGTTGGCCCAATGAGATTCTCATTCATGAGGATGTGTAGATTTAAACTAAGAATCATGAAAGCTGAGGGTTATTAGGAATTAATTTATTTTAATAGTAGAATTCTATAGGTCATGAATTCCCAATTCTGAGGTAGCTGTCACTACTTTGATTCCTGCCCTTCACAATGCTGGATTGTCAAATCTTTCTTGAATTCTGTAAGATACCCCAGTATCCTTGCAATAACCTTTCTTAGGTTTCTTGGGCTGACTAGCCAGAGTTGATTTCTTTTACTTGTAACCAAAACTAACTCTATCTCAAACATTGCAATGAAGCATTTAGAAAATATTGAAGTATTTGCACAAGGCATGACAATATCTAAAAATAATTTCAGAAACACCAGCCTTATCTTCGAATTTTTTCTCTATCTTCAATCCTCAGCATCAAATCAACACTATCTTTTATCTATTTTTACCTGCACATTATGTCTAGTATCCATTACCACTGTAGATATCTTGGGTCAAGTCCAAATCATTTCTCTCCTAGACCGTTGCAATGAGCTTTTAAATGCTCCCCTCACCCCCCTGGCATTAATCCATTCTCCATGCTGCTGGCAAATATCTTTCTCCCCCTGTATAATATCACATGCCTCAGCTTAAAAATCTTAGTCCAATCTTTTCTAACGAAAAGGCTAAATTCTACAGTCCAGTATGCAAAGCTTTTTCAACTCTGGATACAATCAACCTTTACAACATTATCTTCCATCATTCTTTCCCGTGGATAAAACTCTCAAAGTCACTGACTTCATTTCTGATCAGATCATGTACTTCCATAACTCCAGGTCTGTACCCATGTTGCTCCTTATGTTTGCCATGGCCTTTCTCCTCTTCTCATTCTGGTCATTCCACATAGGTATCATTTAATGTTGTCTTTCCCTAGTCCATCCAGGCAAAATCATTCACTTCATCCTCTGCAGTCTCCTAGCAGTAGCTTTTATGACAGTCTGATACATTATAACGATATGCTCACCTCTGCCTTCCCGCTCTCCCCTATAAGCTTCTCCAGTACATGTCTCAGTTATCTTTATATTTAGGACCTAAACCAATGCCTTACAGAAGTGGGTACATGGTAATGTTTAAACATTAATGATAAATGTTTAGTATGCAGAAGGAATTGAGGAATGTAGGAATTGGTGAAGGTGATAAAGAAGACATATGTGAAGGAGGTATAGAGAGGAGCTGGCTATGTGTCATGGCTAATCTCAAAACATTTCAAATAGGAAGGAATGGTCAACAGAGTCCAATTCTGGAGAGAAGTCAAGGAGGGGACCAAAGGTGGGAAAAAACTCACTGACTTCAAAGACAAGGAAGCAATTGATAAGATATACTGATAATAGGGAGGAGAGAAGCTGGAAATATCAGACTGCATGTGTGTGAGGAGGTGGGAAAGAAGCAGAGCAGGAGAAAGGTTAACTCTTTCTGAGAAGTAGGGAAATGATATGAGGTCGGCCAGAGGAATGGCACAATCCAGTGAGGGAGAGAAGGGAATCAGAAGTTCCTAGGGTAGAAGACAGAAGTTAGAGGAGTTAGCATTATCAAGAAAGAGAGAAACCTCTTCTTTGAAATAGAAAATGAGTGTGGATACGATGATTATTTTGGAAGAAAAATGGGATACTTTAAATTTAAGAAAAGAATAAATAGAAAGAACTGTGGTCCTCAGTGTTATCCATTATCACAGCGGTACACTGCCTCTATCAAGAACTCTCCCCCAAGCAAAGTTCATCTAATATAGAGTCAAGATAAGAGAAGAATAGCTATAACTTTGTAAAGGGGAGACGTTAAGGACATAAAGACAGTAAAGATTACTTGAATTGTATCTGTTTCACGTCAAGGGCACCCTTATAATCACATTTAGTTACACATGGATGAGTTGTGGAAACAGCTGGGTGGATCTTAATTTAATTTAACTAATTGATTTATTGGTTTCATTAATTGCTGTCAAAGGATACAAATGCTGTCCCCAAGGGCCACAGTTTAGTTGGTCATCACTACAGCTTCTAGAAAAGTAATTGGATTTCTTAGTTTAGCCCTTGAGGTGAGCTATTAAGGAGTTAGCAGGATTTGACAATAGAGTGCCATGGAAAATAAAGACAGAGAACGACCTATTGAGATAAAAAGTTTCTCTTTCCTCCTCATTTTCCTCAGTGACAAGGTCTTTTTCCAATTGTCTGTTTTTAGTCCTTTTTATCAGAATAAATAATATTCATTTCTTCCCCCAAACACTCTCATCCTTTTCTTTGAAATTCATCTTTCATTTTTAACCTTGGCGCCTCTCTAACTATCAAGATGTCATCAAGTCTTCTTCAGCTATAAATGGGATATGAACCAATAAATAATTGATAGATTGTTAACTCAGAGTCTTAAACTGACTGTCTTTGCTTCTCTCTGTTAAGATGTAGTCTCTAGACATAATGCTAAAGGCTTGAGTTATAGCTATTTCTCTCTTTTAAAGTAAAAAATGATAACTGCTTGATTAAAAAAAAAAAATAAGTATGGAGCCAAAAATAGAAATAATTCAGAATCCCAGAGAAGCATTATTTATATTTTGATGTATTACCTTTGTATCTTTATCCTGTGTGTATAGATATGGCTGAATCTTGATGGGAGAAAGCTACAAGAAAAACCTTCAATACTGCTTTACTATGTAACACCCCAATACATAAGCAACCCTTTTAACCATGAAACAGACTCAGGGAGAAAACTCTTCTTTCCTTCTTTTCCTTCTTTCCTAGATACTGGCATCTTGAGGTCTCTAAAGAACCAGTACCAGTGCCCAGTAAATGTTAGCAGTGCCAGGCAGGCTGGCTGATGCACCCTGGGGGACATGAGCATCACTACATGAGGATCTATAAGGTGAGGCAAAGCAGAGAGAGAGAGACTGTGGTCCCGGAAGTGTAGCAGCAGTTCAAGGAAAGTTGTTTTCTCTGAGCAACTTGGGAGGCATCGCCTGGTGATGCTTTTAGAAATACTTGGTAGAAGGATGGGTGTTTTGAGGGTGCTGTGGTCCAATATTCATGCAAATAAAATGAACCAATGAAATTTGAAGTGTGGCCATTGATATGAATTCATTAATCTGTAAATGCTATCAGATCCTGGGGAAATTCAAATGTTAAGATTTTCTGACTTCAAGAACATAGAGGATTTATGCCCCATTTCACAATATGTGTTCTCCATTCTCCTTATTCCTTCTATAATCAAAATATGCATATTCCCCATACAAAATTCAGATTTCCTTTAAATATTTACATTTTGATATCCAAATTATTTTAAGACCCCATTTCTTCTGAGAGCATGTATAAAATTATCTTCCACTGGCAGGATGAATGCAACAATGTGCTTAGTGATTATCACAGGAATAAAAAGGCTGAAGACATGGGGACAATCTCATTATACCAATGTCAACTCACAGTCTAGAAGAAAATTTTTACAAGAGAAACGCTGATGTCCAAAGTACTGCTATTACCAGAAATTAGCATTATCAATTTAAATCTGTAGTTCATAACCCTTCTATTTAGTGTATGATTCAACATTGCCTCCCATGACACTTTACTCTAGTAATTTCATTACAGGTATACTCTGGTGCCTTTGCTATTAAACCGTGTTCTTGTTATGATATTAGGGCTCTTGAAATACTACAGATAAGTCTCTACAAAATAATAATAGCAATATTATCTTAATTTCCTATTTAAAAAAGCCTGCTTGTAGTTTGCTTGTCATTTGTATTGAATTATAAAACAATTTTGAATTACATGATTTCTTATGACCCTTAATATGCTTGTAGCTTTTATGGATGTGTTTTGGTTTTAACTGTACACCTAAAATTTAAATATAGTAACTGCAGTTGATATGCCTTATTTAATGATCCAAAAGATCTCTAGGTGCTCAACTGTAGTCCAAGAGAATCAGAAGGCATTAAAAAGTACCTCAACTTTTTCCAGCTAGTGGACTTCTATGTCATTATCACGGTCAATATCATCTTGTTAGTTGCAAGCCTTTTTACACAAGACTTGTTAAGCATCTCTGGCACAAATGTGAGTGGGGTGGAGTCTTGAGTGCCTGTGCAATTACCAGGACTCTCTGGGACAATCGGTACCTTCAATAATACTTCTGAAAATTGACTCCTGGACACTTAGAACTGGAAGGGCCCATAGAAAGTATCCAATAGAGCCTGACTCCCTCAGTCAGAACCTGCTTCTAGCCACACAACAGATCTGGTTCTACTCGTGGTACTGCACGCAGCTTTGCTTTTTTATTTCCTCTATCTGCTCAGAATCCAGAGCTATGGCAGCAGTCCAAATATTTATCCCTATGATGCTTCCAAATTCGATTTCAAGTCTATTAAATTGAAAGCTGGCACATGTGCAGTGTGGCTCTTTTTATTTAACATGAGAGTTAGAGCCATCAGAAGAGAGACTCAAATAACCCAGAGTCACTGCAGAAGAAACCAAGACTGCACTGTTCCAAGGAGCAGCTGCTCACAAAGCCATAACCTTCCCTGGAAAGTGGGGAACAGTTAGTGAACTGGGCATCAGGAAAAGATAACAAAGGGAAAGTGAATGTGGCTCAAGCGATTGGGTTTCCGCCTACCGCATGGGAGGTCCCGGGATAGGTTCTGAGTGTATCCTGGAGAAGGCAAACTGGCATGAGCGGCAGGTGCTGAGAGCTGACGCAACAAGATGAAGCAACAAAGAGACAAAGAGGAAAGGCAATGAGAGACACAACAAACCATAGAACTGAGGTGGCTCTAGCAATTGAGCACCTCTCTCCCACATGGAAGATCCTGGGTTCGGTTCCCAATGCCTCCTGAAGAGCAGACGAGCAGACACAGACAGCACACAACAAATGGACACAGAGAGAAGACAGCAACCTCAAACAACGAGGGGGAGGGATGAATAAATAAATTAAATAAATCTTAAAAGAAAAAAAAAAAAAAAAGATAACAAGGCATGAATTGTCCCCAACATGAGGACTCTAAATCCTGCTTATTCTTCAAAACCCAGTTTAATTGTTTCATCCTCCTCATTAAATAATATTAACAAATATTAATTCCCCAGCTTCCCACGCACTTTATATATATATCTACTGTAGTTATTGAAGAGTCTGTCTCCCAGTGAGATTGTTTAGTTTATTGAGGGAAGTGCCTCTACCTTATCATTTTTGTTATCTTCATTACCTGGAATAGAGTAGATGTTTGATAAATGTCTAAATGTAGAAGACATCAAAGAAAAACATGGAGAAGATAGCATGTCCTGTTTATTGAACATCAGAGAGCATCAGAAAATGAATGTAAAAATATCTGAACTCCCCCCACCCTTTCTATGACCATAAAGAGCCTATGAATATAGTCAGACGATCTTAACCAGCATAGTAAATTTATTTCTGAAAATGAGGCAAGTCTACGTTACTTCTGCACCTCTGATAACTCAGGCCAATGTTATTTAAATTGTTTATTATTTGTTCAGATAATTCGCAATGCCACACATTTTCCAACAAAGTTAAGCAATTGCATACCAGCAATATGTGTGATTACAGAAAAGTGTCAAATTTTATATTTGTACATACTCTAGCCAGAACACAAACATGTCATGATAAATCATTTTACTAATGTCATTTTTTTTTAAAAAAAACAGATTGACTTCAAGATCTATCGTCTGTGGTATTTTGCTGCTGTTTTCCTCTGTTCCGCTTTCTGTACTGTAGTCTTCACAAAAGAACACTAGAGGGATCAGCTTCCTATTTTTTCAGAGGCCTTTGTGTTAACCAAGCCAAGTACAATTATGGATCTTCCAAGAAGAAGGAAAAAATAATGTTGGCAATAGGGAGTTACCGCCCAGAACCACAGAAAAAAACTGCAAATGTAACCAAAATGGCTTTCTCAGCCTTTATAAATCCAGAAATCTACGTGGCATTTTCTATGACTAGAGGCAGCACTTGGGGAAATTACCTTTTGAAAACTGGTTAGAGGTCTATCAGAGCTTTGAAAAGAACCTGCAACCTGGGGAGGGATTGAAGGAATAAATAAGCAGACTCGTTGTTAAATAAGCCTGCCAAGTTTTTTTACTTCCAAGGGACAAAATCAAGTAAATGTCAAATTTTCCCCAGCTGGTAAGCACATTCAGATTTCAGACTTAAAACCCCCAAAAATGAGTAGGGCTGACAGTGAGAAAATTAAAAAAACATGAATTGTTTCTTTTCAAAATAGGATAAATAGTTCAGTCTTCCTTAGTCTGGGCTTTTTCCTCTTCACTTTGCCTAAGCCATGGCCATAAATAAAGACATAAATGGGTGAAACTGTATAATTTTGGTGTTGATGGACAGATAAGAGGGAACTAATCAAGCTTGTGATCTAAGTCTGTCAGAATTAACAAGGTAAATTGAATCGAATAAAATTAAGGGGAAAACTCTTGTCTATAGTGTCAGACAACACTGCAGCTTTAATTTGTCGATTTCAGAAAGACCTTGTCAGCTCCTAAGCTGATTCGGTTTAGTGAATTATAGCACTTGCTGATCCTCTCATCCCCTTGTTCCTTGTGGTCTGTCCTAATTAAAATAAAAATTGTACTGCTCTAATAATTTTGATCAGGCCATTTCTCTTCTTAAAACCTTGCAGGGGCTTTTAATTGCACTAAAACCTGGAATTCAATTTAAAATCGATATTGGGTCTCTATCAAATATTCTTGTGTCTCTGACCCAACTGCTGGCCTTCCTGCCATACGCAGCCAGAGATATCACTCCAGGCAGTCAATCTGCTTGACTCCAATAACTTCCCGACATGATCCCCCCTTTTCTTGTTTGCACCTTTTTCTTCTCCAACAAATAAACACTCAGCCAGAGCACCGCTGCAATGGTCTATTTTTGTTGGCCATGCAGAGGTTGTCATTTATACGATTTGATGTGCAATATATCTTGTCTTCTTTCTTCTGAAATAAAAAACTCTGTGGTTTTTGACTCCTTGATAACGCCACAGCTCTAAAATAGCACCAGGGAATCCATAAAAGTAGACGACAGTTGCTCTGGAGGACGTCTAGAAAAAAGCTCAAATCTTTGTCTTTAGAAGCCAAGAGTGATAGTGTAGATTCAAAAATTTCTGGAAAAGCAGTGTGGCTCCCTTCAGCCCTCCCTCTTCATTCCTCACCCCTGACTTGGTCTTCCCTCCTCTGTAAAAAAAGAAAAAGAAAGAGAACCCTGGCTTTCCCATATGGTGGAACTTTCCAGCAATGTCCATCCATAAAAGGGAAGGGCCTTGTTTCAGAGCCAAGGGATCTGGCTCCAACAGTTTGAGCTGGGTGGTGGAGAATTTTTTTATACTTTTTAAGCAACGTGGAAGTGTCTGGAATGGTGCCTTCGGCCCCAGCCACCCTAGGAATTACTGAGTGTTTCAAGGACCTGAGCCAGAAACCACCTCCCAACCACTGCCCAACCATCGCCTCTGCCACGTAAACTCAGAGATTGGGGTGGATGAGCTGTAGGTTCAGAAAGGCTAGAGTGCTGGGGTCTCCTATGCTGAGAAACCCTCTGCAGGATCTTCAGTAATTCTCACAGGGCAGCTAGGGCTCCACTCTCTAGTTCCTACACCCTACCCCTTATAAAAATATAGCAAGTGAGAGTGAGTTGTTTGGCTCTCACTCCCACCTGGGCTTCTCAAAGTTTAAGGGACAAAACACCCATCCAAACACCTTGTCCCAGGGTTGCAGCTACCCAGACAGGGCTCCTTTTTCAACTTGTCAGTCAAGAGGGTAGATTTTTAGGGGATACCTTTTTAAAAATTCCTCCTGAGATGGATGCTGTATTCTAATCACTCCACCCAGAGGAGATACTTTTTAAAAATTCCCTCCAAGGCACTATATAGGCTAAAGACAGCACAGCTTATCTGGCCTTTCAGAGTGAAGTAAATCTTCATCCAACTTAATTATTAACTCTTTTGTTTTACCTTTGGGGAGTGGCATTCTTGTCCTAGCTCCGGTGTTTGTCATCTCTGGAGTTATCAGGGTGGTAGATGTTCCCTAACATCACAGACTCCATAACCTAGAAATGGAGAGTTTGAATCAGATGTTCATCCATGAATCTGAATTTCTAAAGAAATTAAGCATGAAGGAGAAAGAGAGTCTTCTGTGGATTGTTTTGGTTCTGCCAGAAAAATGGTTTCTGGTTCCAGCAATCTGACTAGATATGTTGCTCCAACCCAGCCTTACCAATTCATGTAAAGATTTCCTACCTAGTCAGAAAGTTGTAGTGTCTTTCTTACACACACACACACACACACACACATTCACTCACTCTATCCACTATGAAGGGGAATCAGAGTTTGGATCTCTCTTGGCTCTACCACTTATAACTTGGACATGTTATTTATCACCACAGATTATAGTACATTCATCGTAACATGGGGTAGAACTGAAATCAAGCCCATTCCTTTCCCCGTGGTCTGCCCCACTTTTCTAGTATTTTAAGACAAGTGTTAACATCTCCCTTAGTAGTCTAGTCTAGTGTAAAATCACTGTTCTGGTCATGGCATAATTTTCATAAGAGCAGGGATCTTCTCTATCTTGTTGGTTTTTATCTGCAACAACTAAAATAGTGCTTGGAACAACAAATATTGGTTGAATTAATGAATGTCTGGAAAACCAACTTCATCTCCAGACAACCTCTGCCACTAGTAAGCTCAAGCAAGCCGTCTTAGATGCAGTTTCTTCATCTGTTGAACAAGGGGTTTATAGTGCAAAACTTTTGGTTCTATAAAACATGCTTTCTCAGTTTGTAGGTTATTAGGCCTCCTTCTTTTCTCTGCTGATCTTTAATCATCTCAGGTGTTTCTCACATCAAAAAGGCATCCTGGGAACAGATGTGGCTCAAACGGTTGGGCATCCGTCTCCCATATGGAGGGACTTGGGTTCGATCCCCGGGACCTCCCGGTAAAAAAAAAAAAAAAAAAAAAAGGCATCCTGTGGTGGTTCAAAATGCAGGATTCCAAGACTGAGGGCTTGGGTTTATATCCCAGCTCTCCCATGATCTAGCTATGGGTTGAAAACAAGTTTATTAACCTTGCTGGGCCTCTGTTTATTTACCCAAAAGGGGAGATACTGTTAATACTACCTCAAGGAGTTGTTGTAATGAATAAATGACTAAATTCATATAAAGCATCATAACTGTGTGTGACACATAGTAGGCACTCAAGAAAAGTTCACTAATTATATGACTTTCATCCCTATATTGAATTCAGATTAGTAATAGTGGATGGTATGTGGGACTTTTGAACATCATTTCTGTTTTTATTTCAAACTTTTCTGTGTTTCATCAGTGTTACTCTAAATTCTACATGTAACAATTTAATTGGGTATTAAGTATAAGGATAATTTTTAAAATCCTGGATAATATCCATGCTATTTATCAATAACAATAATAGCATCTTCTAAAAATCACAATCTAGTATGTGTCCTTATGCTTCCTAAGTCACAAATTATGAGTTCATATTTTACCAGTCTGTGCATGGTAGGGAAGGACTTCAACCAGTTTTAGCCCAACTCACCCTCCACACCTTTATCCTTATGAGGAAGATTTTTTCCCTACATCGAAGATCAATTTTATTATTTTTCATGTTAGATATCAGGAGTGAAGGAACATTGGCTAAATTACACTGCCTGTTCTTAAATATTTTATTGTTAATATTATTAGTCTTGCTCTAGCCACAGTACTAGAGGATAGTTTTCCCCTTGCTGGAACATGGTCATTGTGTTATTCTGAGCAGTGTGTGAAGGTGGAAGTTGAAAGAGCAATGAACTATGGATAACCCATCAACTCCTAAATGGTTTTTTCATTATTATTTTTCTCACAATTATCCTACAAAAAAAAAAAAAACAGATTTATTTGGAAAGACTCAGAACAATGAAATAAATACAGCACCAGTTTCAAATGCAAATGTCATGTCATCTCTAAATGAGTCAACCTCAAAGACAATGATAAATCAACCAAATAATTTCTGCATGTCAAAGAGCTTTACAGGTGAGCTTTGAAGTACACATCAAAGTTTCTCAAATAAAAATGTTAAATATAAGTTACTTCTTCATACATATCTAAAACCTGTCAAGTACATGGGAAAATAATCTCTCCCACCCCCAACCCATAAACTGAACAAACATGGAAGTGGTATCGTTTCATTTCCCAGGAATGGCCACAGGGTGCAGTGGCAGTTAGAGTTCCAGCTGTGTGAGATGTTGCTGAGGTCCAGCTCCTCCAGCACCAAGCATGGCAGAGCTGTGGCATGTCCAGTTTGGGGTGGCCATGCCCAGGCCACATTCAGAATGCCAGCTTCAAGGGGCACTTTTGGTTAGCTGTCAAGTCCAGAGGCTGTGGGACTCTAGCTTAGTGGTCATCTCAGCAAGAAAGGACAAGGAGTATTTTATGAACATATGTACACATCCCCTGGAAATGCACACTGGACTTCCTGCTACCAAACAGGCAGGGTCCCTCACGGTCTTTAAGATTTGGGTGTTCAAGTTAATGACGATGTTTTCATCAGCTGGTGAAGCCTGAGAAACACCCCCCACCCCCACCCCCAAGTTACATATTATACCTTACATTTTTTGAAGAGAGATTGATGCTACCTGTTGTTAATTTATGAAGTGAGTGGGCTGAGAATTAAGGAGGCAGAAAAATCGTGTGACATGCAAATGATTTTTCCTCCCCCTATGGATCAGACCCTTAAGCATACAATAAATATTCTTATTTGCCATGTGGATAATGCAGGTGATCTCAATTTCACAAGGGCTTGTAAAATCCAATATATTTCTACATTCCCAAATGAGAGGATTTTGAGTAAACTATTGCGTTTTACTAGACTCTATGTTTATCAATGACCCACCTAAACAAAGCAGCTGGAATTAAAGAGGACCAGCCCAGTTACATGTTAGCGTCCTCCCTTAAGCCAGTACCAATGTGCTGTGCCTTTAAGGCAGTGGGGGTTTGCTAGCGCCTCACTGCTGAACTCTGCCCTCCCTGAGCAGTGAGTCAGACTTGGGCTCAGACAAATGGAATCTCCCCCTGTGAGAGCCCCACAGCCTTCTGCTGTGAAAAGACCTCAGAGGGCCTGAAGGGACTGTTTCTCTTTCCCGTTTTCCCCCCACCTCCTTCCCCACAGATCTGCAGGCTCACAGGGCACATGTGTTCTTTACTGAGAGAGACAACCTGCTCTAAAAACCTGCAAAAATTAGAAGGGTAATTCATGGCACAAGCCACAAAGCAAAACTCTTCCTCTCCCCCTCCCCATCAGCTATGATCACCTAGGGAAAATAGAGAAATTAGTTAATGCCAGATTCGGGGCTGGGAAACGGGGCCACAGGCAACTCACTTTTTAAATCCTTCTAGGAAAGGAGAAAAGGGAGGGAAGGAGAGAGGAGAAGAACTGGAGGGGGTAGAGGCAAGAGGGAGGAAGAGAGGGAGGGAGGAAAGAACTGAAAGAAAATCAAAACAAAGTTCCTTCTCCCTCCCACATGTCCAGATTTTTTGGCAGCTTCCAACCATGCTAACATTCCCCAGGGAAAGCTTTAGGGAAATGTTTAAGAGGCAAACAAAACTCAATGTGAACACATTTGATAATCTGATGGAGGCAGCCACACAACTCTAAAACAGAGCCATCAGAGAGTAGTCTGTGACCATAATGCTGCAGAGGAGCTCCTACTTCTCCCTTCCAAGCCTCAGCGAGAGGCGGTGACATAGCCGGTACCACATCTGCACCCACAAAGTCTAGTGTTTTAAGGGATACCTTCATCCCACCCCTTCACTGGTATGGGGAAGTCAGCGCATACTGTTTTTGTAAATGTTGTTCAAATGTGCATAATACTATCAGAAAGAAACAAGAGGAATAGGTCCTTTAAATATGAAGAGTTCATTCAACACAGATTATTAAGTGAAATGTGACCTTATTTTGCACCTCAAATCGATGAAATCAGATAATTTGATTACACAAATCAAAAGTTTTCCTTGAAGTAGAAATAAAAGTTTAGTTAATTTTTACTTCATAACAGTTCAGTGCAGTCCTTAGTTTGTAAGTAGGTGTTGATATTAATATGGTTCACATTCTGTTACGATATTTTGACTGCAGTTTGAAACCTTAGATGGTAATTAAAGATGTGCTAATAACTTACTCTTAATTAAAAGATCAATCTAAGAAATTGTAACTTTCTGGGTTAACCTTCCTTAGTTAATCATGTTAATCTAGCAACAAATGTAACCGCTGACAAAATGTATTAGATAATTATAGGAAAAGATTCAGAAACCATTGCAATGTATTGTTGGTTTTATTTCCCTCCTGAAGAGATTTCCATGGGATTCCCTTCTCCAATCAACTCCTTAGTCTGGAATTCAAAGGCTTAGAGATGTGTTTGAAACCTTCTTTCATTTTTTCCCCCTCCTCCTAATGTCCTTATGAACTTGGAGCCAGCCAAATCCATCTTTTTACCTCCCCATACCTTTCTCTCATGCTAGTTCCTTTTTCTGGAATGATACCCCCCACCCCAGACACACACCCATGTTAATTCTACTCATCCTTCAAAGCCTAGCAAGTGCTGCCATCTACTTTCTTATATAGATGCTGATATATGGCCATTGTCGTGGCTGCTTATATTTCTTATGCCCCTCACTAGATGATATTTCCTGGGTCCTATTCATAATCATATCCTTCACTGAACCTAGCACAACCTCTCATGTTTTAAAAAGAACATAATTCCCTACTCCCAAATTAGTAAGACAAAAAGCATGAGAGCAACAATTAAAAATATTTTTTTCTCAGTCAGAACATCAGATAGCAGATGAAATTTCCTTTAGCGTATACAGATAACCTCAGAATACAAACAGAGCAAAACATCAGGTCAGGACCACACAGAGCTCTCAAGTGAAATGAGCAAGTTGAATAATCTTATCAGGCTAGATTCCCAGAAGCCGCCTCACTCTCTCTCCGAGGTCACCACCACTCCTGACGACTGTGGTGACAGGTCTCAGAAAATTGAATTGACCCAAGTTTTTCCATTTGTCTGATTTGTTTGCCTAATCTATATTAAAAGGATTTACTATTAGGACCAAAAATGTTCTTGTTCTTTCTTCTAAAAATCCTGAACCTTAATCTGTTTCCATAGGATCAGCTACTTGAAGTTTTCTTTCTTTTCCAGAATCTTCCATTTGTCTTATGAAACACTCTACCAAGTTGCCTAAAGGTGGAAATTAATTTACTCACAGGTTATGAACTGTTTTTCCCTTAATTAAACACTGCCCTCTCAACCCCATTATATGTTCCTCAAAAGAAAAAGACAAAAAAATAAGATTGTATTTCCTTAAAGTGTTGAGGACTTTTATGAAGCATTTCAACTTATTTGCCAGAAAGAAATATGCAGTACAGCTGTTCTCTCCCCCTAAAGCTGGCCTCTCAGATTTCTTCCAGTGCCTTTCTCCCAACCTCTCTCCCCGCCTTCAGGCATACTTTCCATCTCTGTTATTGCTATTTCTTGCTTTCTCTCTGCCTTCACCCTTTCACTCCCGAACTCTCAGGAGTGTGCCCAAGAAGCTTGAGGCGGGGGAGTGAAAGGAGAGTACAGTCACGCTGACACGCAACCACATCCTTAGAGGACGTGGGCACAATCACTAATAATCACTCAAAAGCAAACAAATTGTTAAACACAGAGGAAGCATATAAATATCCTTTTCAAGCAACTCAAAATGACACATGAATTATTCTGCCCTTGTGAAGTTAAAAAAAAATAGTACACTGCTGGGGGCTGGATATATATAAATATTTGCTTCAGAAACTCCTACTAGATAGGAATCAATATGTTTCAGAAGTATATATTTTTCTGCATCAAATTCAGAATTTGGAGTTAGATTTCCATATTCCTAACCAATACAGCCACCAAAGTCTAAGAGAAGTTTACTCTGAAAAACATTCTGTAGAGCCCGCTGGCAAGGCACCAAACTCCAGAGTTTGGAGTTTGTGCTCCCAAATGTGACATTTAGACTCAGTTGTGACTTCTCTACACATGCCTCTTCTGTCCCTTCTATTTGAACCTATACTTGGTGTTGGAGTTGGTAGGTGTACGTCCAAGAGACTTGAATCTTTGGGCTGTCCGTGTGCCAGCTGGGCCCTGAGCCACAGCAGAGTTGCAACACCTGCTCTCCAGTTCATTGGACTCACCCAGGACAACTAACAAGGAGGTGAGGATGGACAACCACCACACCAAAGAAACAAGAGAGCCTACAATGGCAAGCAAGAGAGTCCCATCCATCAGCTGTATGGGATCGAAGCCTCCTCTCAATTAAAGGTGGAATGGACATCACCATCCCAGAATCCTCAGGATTGGGGAATAAAATATGGACTAGAGTGGACTTAGTCCAAAATATGGATTTAGAGTATTCTACTGTAGACTTATTGTGATTCTAGCAATGGAAGAAATTATATCATTGATGTGGAGAGTTTATAGGGTTTACTGGTCCCCACAGGTGCCAAGCATATCACGGAGCTCATTTCAAAGCTAGAGAACAGAGCCTACTACCTGCTGTTGTGTCTTGCTCACAAAATGCAATCTAGTCTCCATCTATCCTTCATACTTTCAGGTATTCATTTAACTCTTTTTTATTCAGTACTTATAACATTCCAGGCAATGTTTGGGTTCTGGAGACATGGCAACAAACAAAACAAAGTTCCTTCTCTCCTGGTCCTTACCTTATCGTGGCAGAAGAGACTAGAGAAAACTGAGTTCATCAACATGTGGTGTTGCAGATGGTGGTAAGTGCTGAGAGGGAAGGAGTAGTTGCCACTCTCTATGGGATAGTCAAAGAAGACCTCGCAGAAATGATATTTCAGCAGAGACCTGCAGGAAGTGAGCCAGTGAGTTGTGTGACAACTGTGGGAAGAGTTTTCCAAGCAGAGGGAGCCACAAGTGAAAAAGCCCTGCTGTAGGGGCATATCTCGTGTGTTCAAGAACAGCCAGAGGACCAGTGAGGCCTGAGCAGGTCGAGAGTAGTAAGACATAAGAAAGAACAAAGGTAGGAAGTGGCTGTTGCTCAAGCTGTTGGGCGTCCACAAACAACGAAGGGTGGGGGGAGATACAAATAAATAAATCTTTAAAAAACAAAATGAAAGAAAGATTAAAGGAGAGACTGTAGATCCTGTAGGGGTCTGCCAGTGAATGGCTTTGGACTTCACTGATTCCAAGGTTCTTAGCTTGATGACCTAAAAAGATAGAGTTGCTATTGACTATGATGTAGGATACAGCAGAGTCAGGAAAAGGGTTTCTTTCTTTCTCCTTTAAAAAAAAAAAAACTTTTATTGAGATATAATTCATATGCTATACAATTCACCCATTTAAAGCACACGAGTCAATGCATTTTAGTGTATTCATAGATATGTGCAACCATCCCCACAGTCTATTTTAGAACATTTTCATCACCTCAAAAAGAATCCCCATCACTTTACTAATTAGTCCCCTACCATCCCCCATTCCCTCCAGCCCTAGGCTGTCTCTATCAATTTCCCTATCCTGGACTTTCATATGAATGGAATTATACAATGTGTGGTCTTTTGTGCCTGGCTTTTTTCACCTAGTATAGTATTCTCAAAGTTCATCCATGACTTCATTCCCTTTCATGGATATACCACATCTCGGTTTTCCATTTGTTTCTTGAAGGACTTTTGAGTTGTTTCTACTTTTTGCTGTTATGAATAATGTTGCTATAAACATTTGTGTACAATTTTTTGTGTGGACATAAGTTTCATTTATCTGGGTCATTTGGTAACTATGTTTAGTCATTTGACAACTGCCAGACTTTTCCAAAGCACCTGCACCATTTTACATTTCCACCACCATGTATGAGGGTTCCAATTTCTCCACATATTCACCAACATTTGTTATCTGGCTTTTTAATTCTATTCATCCTACCAGGTGTTAAGTAATTTCTCATTGTAGTTTTGATTTGCATTCTCCTGATGACCAATGATGTCAAGCATTTTTTCATATGTTTTTTGCTCATGTGCATAATCTTCCATGGGAAAAAGTCTAATCGGATCATTTTCCCATTTTTTAATTGGATTTACCTTTTTTTATTATTGAGTTGTGTTGCTTGTGTTTTCAGTGTCATGTTTAAGAATCCTTTGTCAAATCCAATATCTTGAAGATTTACCAGTATGTTTTCTTCTAAGAGTTTTATAGATAGTGCTTACATTTAGGTCTTTGTTACATTTTCAGATAATTTTTGCATATAGATCCAACTTCCTTCTTTTGCATTAATCTATCCATAATGCCTTCAAGGTTTATCCATGTTGTCAAATGAACTAGAACTTCATTTGGTATTTTTTTTAATTAAAAAATTTTATTTATTATAGAAAAAAATTAAACATATGCATCAATGGAAAGAATATTTCCCAACATCCAGTTTCAACAGTAATCCACTCCTGGCCACTTTTTTAAAAAAAAAGCAGACAACAGGGTTTTATTCACTCACATCCAGGTAGGAGTGAAGATCCTGTCACTCTGTAGTTTTTTAAAAATATTTTTTTATTAGAGGGGTTGTAAATTTACTAAACTATCATGAACATGTGTGTACTTCCCATACAATACCCCTCTACCAACACACTGCATTGTTGTGGAACATTCATTACAGATAATGAGATAATGTCCCCAGACTATTACCACTACCTATGGTCTACAGCATACATTTGGCATGTTTTTTCCATACCCCCCTATTATTAACACAGTACATCATTGGCATTGATGCAAGAATATTACAGTATTGCTATTAACTATAGTCCATAGGTTACATTAATTGTATTATCCCCATGCTTCGCCACATTCTTACCACCTTCCAACAATGATGTACATTTGTTCTATTTCATAGAAGGAGATTCTTGTATTTGTACTACTAACCACAATTCTCACCCACCTCTGGGTTCACTGTGTTATTCAGTCCCTAGATTATTCTCTAGCTTTCTTTCAATTAACATTTACATACCTAGACTACCCTTTTCAGCCACAATCCCATTTATAAACCAGCTGCATTAGTTCTACTCACTATAATGTGTTACTATCAACTCTATCCATTTCCACACTTTCATGATCAAGTTAATTAAAATTTCTACATGCATTAAGCATCAGTACAGCTTCTCACCTCCTCTTATCTCCTAAAAACCTATGCTCTAGGTTTTAACTCCATGCATTTATTCTTCGTATTTAGTTCATGTTAGTGAGACCATGCAATATTTGTCCTTTTGTGTCTGGCTTATTTCATTTAGCATAATGTCTTCAAGGTTCATCCATGTTATAATATGTGTCCCAATTTCATTTCTTCTTAGAGTAGCATAGTATTTCATCATATGAATATACCACATTTTGTTATCCATTCATCAGTTGATGGACACTTGGATTGTTTCCATCTTTTGGCAATTGTGAATAATGCTGCTATGAACATCGGTGTGCAAATGTCTGTTTGCACCACAGTTTTCAGTTCATCTGGATATATACCTAGTAGAGGAATTGTTGGATCATATGGCAGTTCTATATTTACCTTCCTGAGGAAGCGCCAAACTGTCTGCCACAGAGCCTGCACCATTTTACATTCCCACCAACAGTGAAGGAGTGTTCCTGTTTCTCCACATCCTCTCCAGCAGTTATTGTTTTCTGTTTTGTTTTGTTTTTTTAATAATGGCCATTCTTTGTGGTATGAGATGATATCCCATTGTCGTTTTGATTTGCATTTCCCTAATAGTTAGTGATAGTGAACATTTTTTCACATGCTTTTTGGCCATTTGTATTTCCTCTTTGGAAAAATGTCTGTCTTTTGCCCATTTTTTATTTTGATTGCTTGCTCTTTTATTGCTGAGTTGTATGATCTCTTTATACAGGTGGAAATCAAACCCTTATCAGATGTGTGGTTTCCAAATATTTTCTCCCATTAAGTGGCTGCCTTTTCACCTTCTTGACAAAGTCTTTGAATCACAAAAGTGTTTAAGTTTGATATATTAGTCAGCCAAAGGGGTGCTAATGTGAAATACCAAAAATGGGTTGGTCTTTATAAAGGGTATTTATTTGGGGTAGAAGTCCACAGATACCAGGCCATAAAGTGTTAAGTTTCTTCTCTCACCACAGTCCATTGCCACGTGTTAGAGCAAGACAGCTGCCGGCTTTTGCCAGGGTTCAGGCTTCTTGGGTTCCTCTCTTCCCGGGGCTGCATTTCTCTCCGGGTTCAGCTCCTGTTTCCTCCACAAGGTCAGCTGTAGACGATCAGGTGAACAGCTCGCTTCTCTTCTCCTGGGGCCTTCTTTCCAACATAAAACTGCTTCTCAAAAAACGGCTTCAACTCTGTTCTTGCCATGCCTTTTATATTTGATTCCCCACCCACCAAGGGGTGGGGCTCAACACCCTAATCATAACCTAATCATGCCCAGATTAACAGATCAGTTTACAAGCATGATCCAATTATATTTTTGGAATTCATAATTACATCAAATTGGCCAACGGTTACATTTGAGGAGTTCCCATTTATCCATGTTTTCTTTCATTGCTCATGCTTTCAGTGTAAGGTTTAAGATATACCACCTACCACCAGGTCTTGAAGATGTTTCCCTACATTTTCTTCTAGGAGCTTTATGGTTGTAGATTTTATAGTTAGGTCTTTGATCCATTTTGAGTTAATATTTTGATAAGCTGTGAGATAGGGATCCCCTTTCTTTCTTTTGGCTATGGATATCCAGTTCTCCTAGCACCATTTGTTGAATAGACTTTTCTGCCCCAGCTAGGTGGGTTTGACAGACTTGTCAAAAATCATTTGACCTTCTAAGCATCTTTTAAAATATTAAAAAAAAAAAAAAAATCAATTGACCAAGCTAGATTCCACGCCCGCTGCAACGAGCTAGACACCACACCTGCTGCAATGAGCAGATGCCTAAAACAAGCAGATGCCACAAGGCAGAAGACGCTGCAGCATCCAGGGACTAGATGTGGCTCAAGCCCTTGGGCACTCACCTCCCATGTAGGAGGACCCGGGTTCAGTTTCCGGTGACTCCTGTAGAAGGTGAGCAAACAATGAGCAGACAGACAAGCGAACCATCTGGGGGAGGGGAGGATAAATGTTTTTAAAACATCATTTGACCATAGATGTGAGAGTCCATTTCTGAATCATCAGTTCAGTTCCATTAGTCTATATGTCTATCTTTATGCCAGTACCATGCTGTTTTTACCGTGGTAGTTAGGTAATATGATTTAAAGTCTGGTAGAGAGAGTCCTCCAACTTCACGCTTCCTTTTTAAGATGTTTCTGCCTATTCGGGGCCACTTGCTCTTCAAAATAAATTTGATAATTGTGTTTTCCATTTGTGTAAAAAATGTTGGCAGAATTTTTATCTGGATTACATTGAATCTGTATATCAGTTTGGGTAGAATTGACATCTTAATGATATTTATCTTCTAATCCATAAGTATGGAATTTTCTTCCATTCAATTAGGGCTTTTTAAATTTCTTTTAGCAATGCACTGTTTTCTGAATACAAGTGCTTTAGGTCCCTGGTTAAGTTTATTCCTAAATATTTGATTATTTTAGTCTCTACTGTAAATGGATATTTTTCCTGACTTCCTTTTCAGATTGCATATTACTAGTGTATAGAAATACTACTGATTTTTGCATATTAATCTTGTATTCTGCCACTCTGCTAAAATCGTTTATTAGTTCTAGCGGCTTTGTTGTAGATTTTTCTGGACTTTCTAAGTATAGGATCATATTATCTTCTGATCTCAATGGGAAAGCTTTCAGACCTTCATCACTGAGTACAATGTTAGCTGTGGGTTTTCCATATAAGACCTTTATCATGTTGAGAAAGTTTCCTTCAATTCCTATCTTTTGTAGTATTTTTTTCAAGAAAAGATGCTGTATTTTGTCAAATGCCTTTTCTGTATCAATCAATAAGATCATGTGATTTTTCTTCTTTGATTTATTAATGTGATGTATTATGCTGATTGATTTTCCTATGTTGAACCACCCTTGCATGCCTGGTATAAAACCCAGTTGATCATGATGAATAATTCTTTTAATATGTTGTTGGATTTGATTTGCTAGTATTTTGTTAAAAATTATTGCATCCATATTCATTAGGATAATGGGCCTTTAATTTTCTTTTTTCATAATATCTTTATCTGGCTTTGGCATTAGGGTGATATTGGTTTCATAGAATGAGTTTGGTAGTGTTCCTTTTTGTTCAAATTTTTGGAAGAGTTTTAGTAAGACTGGTATTAAATCTTCTTTGAAGGCTTGTGAAACCATCACCTGTGAAACCATCTGGTCTTGGGCTTTTCAATTTGAGGAGTTGTTTGATAACTGTTTCAATCTCTTTACTTGTTATTGGTTTGTTGAGTCTTCTCTTTCTTCTAGGGTCAGTGTAGGTTGTTCGTACATTCCTAGAAATTTTTCCATTTCATCTACATTATCTAGCTTGTTGGCATATAGTTGTTCATTGTATTTTCTTATGATCCTTTTTATTTCTTTGGAGTCAGAATTAATGTCCCTTTTTTAATTTGGTTTTATTTATTTGCATCTCTCTCTTTTTCCTTTGTCAGTCTAGCTATGGGTTTGTCAATTTTGTTAACCACAAAGAACCAACTTTTGGTTTTGTTAATTCTCTCTATTTTTTTTGTTCCCAATTTCATTTATTTCTGCTCTGATCTTTGTTATTTTATTCTTTCTGCTTGCTTTGGAATTAGCTTGCTATTCTTTTTTAGTTCCTCCTACTGTGTAGTTAGGTCATTGATTTTAGCCCTTTCTTCTTTTTTAGTGTGAGCATTGAGGGCTATAAATTTCCCTCTCAGCACTGCCTTTGCTACATCCCATAGGTTCTGATATGTTGTGTTCTTATTTTCATTTGTCTTAGGATACTGTTGATTACTCTCACAATGTCTTTGTTAGCCCACTGATTATTTAATATTGTGTTGTTAATCTCCATATATTTATGAATTTTCCCTTTTTCCGGCTGTTGATTTCCAGCTTTATTCCATTATGTTCAGAGAATGTGGTTTGTATAATTTGATCTTGTTGAATTTACTGAGATGTACTTTGTGACCCAATATATGGTATATCCTGAAGAAAGATCCATAAGCACTTGAGACGAAGGTATATCCTGCTGTTTTGGGCTGCAATGTTCTGCATATGTCTATTAGGTTTAGTCCCTTTATCATATTGTGGCAGTTTGGCATTGTTTATGAATTCCAAAAATAGATATTGGATTATGTTTGTAAACTGGGCATGATTAAATTATGATTAGGGCAATTGGGCCATATCAGTAGGACGTTGAGTTCCTGCCCCTTGATGGGAGGGGGGGAGGACTCACAGACAAAACTACATGGCAGAGCAGAAGAATGAGTTGGAGTCTTGATGTTGAGTTTTGAACTGGAGCCTGGGAAATGAACACACAGGAGAAGAACACAGAGGAATAGACATGACTCCTTAGACATGGCAGAAGCCCCAGGGAGAGAAACAGAGCCATTTGCCTGATAGTCTACAGCTGGCCTTGTGGTGAGAGCATAGCAGCTGAGCCGGGAGAGAAACAGAGCCCCGGGAAGAGAGGAACCCAAAAAGCCTGAACTCTTGGCAGGCGTCGGCAGCCATCTTGTCCCAACACATGGCAATAGACTTTGGTGAGGGAAGTAATTTATGCTTTTTGGCCTGGTAACTGTAAACTTCTACCCCCAAATAAATACCCTTTATGAAAGCCAACAGATTTCTGGTATTTTGCATCAGCACCCCTTTGGCTGACTAATACACATATTATTCAAGCTCTCTGTTTCTTTATTTATCCTCTGCCCAAATGTTCCATCCAATGCTGAGAGTGGTGTACTGAAGTCTCCAACTATTGTTGTAGAGACATCTATTTCTCCTTTCAGTTTTGCCATTTTTGCCTCATGTAATTTGGGGCATCTTTGTTAGGTGCTTATACATTTATGATTGTTATTTCTTCCTGATGAATTGCCAGTTTTATTAATATGTAATGTCCTTCCTTGTCTCTAATAACAGTTGTGCTTTTAAAGTCTATTTCACCAATTAGAAGTATAGCCACTCCAGCTACTTTTTGGTTACTACATGACTGGAATAACTTTTTCCAGGTTTTCACTTTCAATCTATTGGTATCCTTGGGTCTAAGGTGAGACTCTTGTAGACAGCATATAGATGGCTCATATTTTCTTATCCATTCTGCCAGTCTGTGTCTTTTCATTGAAGAGTTTAATCAATTAACATTCAGTGTTATTACTGTACAGGCAGTTCTTATTTTATCCATTTTGACCTTTAGGATTTATCTGTCATATTTTATTTTTACAACTCATTCTACACTTTTAGTTA
Organism: Cabassous unicinctus; assembly: GCA_029593785.1. Classification (NCBI taxonomy): domain Eukaryota; kingdom Metazoa; phylum Chordata; class Mammalia; order Cingulata; family Chlamyphoridae; genus Cabassous; species Cabassous unicinctus. Next base: position 34,314 of record JAQZBX010002489.1, read on the forward strand.
ATTTTAGTGGTAGAACCTTCATTTCTAGACTCTCTTCTAAGCCTCTCTCGCCTGCCTTTTTTTTTTCAGGCTGTAGCATTCCCTTGAGTGCTTCCAGCAAAGCTGGTCTCTTGGTTACAAACTCCCTCACTTTATGTTTATCTGTGAATATTTTAAACTTGCCCTCATTTTTGAAAGACAATCTTGCCAGATTATTGTCTAGAAGTTTTTTCTCTTGCAGTATCTTAAAAATATCATATCACTGCCTTCTTATCTCCATGGTTTCTGGTAAGAAATCAGCACTTAATCTTATTGGACATCCCTTGTATGTGATGCATTGTTTTTCTCTGGCTGCTTTCAGATTCTTTCTTTGTCTTTGGCATTTGACATTCTAATTAGTAAGTGTCTCAGAGAAGGTCTATTCAGATTTATTAAGATGGGAGTACATTGTGCATCTTGGACACAGATATCTATCCTTCAATAGGGTTGGGAAATTTTCAACCATTATTTCTTCAAATAGTCCTCTGCCCCTTTTCCTTTCTTTTCTCCTTCTGAAACACCCATGACTGTATGTTTCCATTTCTTTTACCATCATTTATTTCCCTGAGACCCTGTTCAATTTTTTCCATTCTTTTCTTTATCTATTCTTTTGTATATTCACTTTCAGGGGCCATGTCTTCAAGCTCACTGATCCTTTCTTCTGCCTCTGCAAAACTGCTGTTATATGCCTCCAGTGTATTTTTTATTTCATTTATTGTACCTTTCATTCCCATATGATATGTTATTTTTCTATGTATGCTTTCTAATTCTTCTTTGTGCTCACCCAGTGTCTCCTTAATATGCATAATCTCTTTAGACCTCTCATTTAATTTATTAAAGAAGTTTGTTTGAACATCTATAATTAGTTGTCTCAACTCTTTATGTCATCTGGAGGCTTATCTTGTTCCTGTGACTGGGCTATATCTTCCCATTTCTTTGTAGGGAATTTACTGTGTAGTAGGAGCCAAGAGTGTGGTTGGTACTCTAAGCTGTGGAGGTGGAAGCATTGCCCCAGGAACTGATGAAGCCTCTCCCACCTTTCTCCTTTGCCAAGGGTAGGGACAGAGCACTGGCCATGTATATTAATCCAAGAGGTGCAGGCCAAGACCATCTATAGTTGGCCAGAGAGGCTGATGAAACTTCAGCCCCTTCCTCCCCTGCCTGGGGTGGGGATGGAGCTGCAGGTATGGGCAGCAAACTAAGCCATGTGGGTCAAAACTGATCACAGTTGCCCAGATAGATTGATGTAGCAATGGCTTCCCTCCTCCCCTGCCAGGGGTGAGGATGGGCCCTCCAGAGTGCTCAACAATCTAATCCTTGTGGGCTGAAAGCACTTGCATTTCCCGAGAGGCTGAAGTAATACTGACCCTTCTTCCCTTGAAGAGGGGAAGAGTGGAGCCACAGGCACCCAACAGTCCAGTCCGTGCAGACCAAAAGTGCCTTCTGTTGCTTGGAGAGGCTGAGGAAATATCAGACCCCTCCTATCCTATTGAGGGTGTGAGGGTGGAACCACGGGCACCCAACAGTCCAATCCATGCAGGCAGAAAGTGCCTGCCATTGCCTGGAGAGGCTGAGGAAACAAAACTCCCCTGCTATTTTATTGGGGGGTGGGGATGGAGCCACAGTTGTCTGACTATTCAGTATGTGTGGGCCAAAAACACCTGCAATTGCCCAGAGAGGCTGGAGAGACACTGCCCCCCCACTCTTGTCCTATCAGTGGTGGAGGTAGAGCCACAGGTGCCCGACAGTCCAATATATGCAAGCCAAAGTACCTGCAGTTTCCCAGAGAGGCTGAGGAAACACCAGCCCCCTCCTATCCTATGGGGGGCAAGGGGGCCAAGAGTGAAGTCCCATGTGCTCAACAAACCAGTCCATATGGGCCAAAAGCACTTTCAGTTGCCCAGAGAAACTGAAGAAACAACAGCTCCCCCCTATCATATGGGGGTGGAAGGGTGGAGATGGACCCAAAGGTGCTCAACAAACCAGTTCATGTGGGCTGAAAGCACCTGCAGTTGCCCAAAGAGGCTGAGGTTTCACAGCTCCCCCCTATCCTACTTGGGGGCAGGGATGGAGACCCAGGTGTCTGGTTATCCAGTTTGTGCCAACTGAAAGTGCCTGCAGTTACCCAAAGAGGCTGGTACAGTTCCCCCCAGCTTCCTCTCTGCCAGAGATGGGGCTGGAGCCAAGGCTAGGACCACATTCCAATCTTTGTGTAAAGAAGCCTGTTCCTACCATCACTGTGATTTTCAATCAGCCCTGCTTCCTCTCATGCCAGGGGTGGAGTTAAAATGGCAGCTCCCAGCTTCCTTCCGACTTTGATAGGTTCAAACTTTAGCTGTTCTTAGGATTATACTTTATCCAGTCAAATTTACTAATCAGTAGGTGAAGTCAGTGTCTGACCTTCTCTTTCCTCCCCTGTTTCTGGGAAATGGAGCTTCCAACTCCAGCCATGGAATAGTTCCAAAGGTGGCTTGCTCTGTCAGTGGAGGGTGGGAACTGGAGTGCTCTGCTCACGAATCTTCACTGCAGATGGGCAGTCTCCTTCTTCCATTCTTTCAAGGATGTTGCAGGATGCTCTTCTGTTCTCATGGGCCCACAAGAAAGGTACTTTAGATAGCTCTCAGTGATTACTAACTGCCCTGTGGGATAAACTGACTCATGGAGCTCCTTACTCTGCAGCCATCTTGCCACCCCCTTTCATTCATTTTTAATGCTGAATAATATTCTCTTGTATGTATATTCTACATTTTGTTTATCCTTTCATTGGTTGATAGACACTTGGGTTGCTTTCATCTTTTGGCAATAATGCCACCATGAACATCGGTGTGCAAATATCTGTTCAAGTCCCTGAATTTCCGTAATAGCTAATGATGTTGAGCAACTTTTCATGTGCTTTACAGCTGTTTGTATGCCCTTGTTGGAGAAATGTCTATTCAAGTCTTTTGCCCACTTTTAATTGGGTTGTTTGTCTTTTTATTGATGTGTTGTAGGATTTCTATATATATTTTGGATATTAGACCCTTAGTGGATATTTGGTTTCCAAATATTTTCTCCCATTGAGTAGGTTGTCTTTTCACTTTCATGATAAAGTCTTTTGATGCACAAAAGTTTTTAATTTTGATGAGGTCCCATTTATCTATTTTTTTTTCTTTTGTTGCTTATGCTTTGGATGTAAAGTCTAAGAAAACATTGCCTAACACAAGATCCTGAAGGTGCTTCCTTACATTTTCTTCTCAGAGTTGTATAGTCCTGGTTCTTATATTTAGGTCTTTCATTAATTTTTAGTTAATTTTTGTATATGGGGTGAGATAGGGGTCCTTCTTCATTCTTTTTCATATGGATATGCAGTTCTCCTAGCACTGTTTGTTGAAAAGATATTCTCTCCCAATTAAATGCACTTGGCAGTCTTGTCAAAAATCAGTTGGCTACAGATGTGTGGGTCTATTTCTGAACTTTCAGTTCAATTCCATTTGTCTATACATCTATCCTTGTGCCAGTACCATGCTGTTTTTGACCACTGTATCTTTGTAATAAGCTTTAAAGTCAGGAAGTGTGAGACCTCCAACTTCATTCTTCTTTTTCAAGATGCTTTTGGTTATATGGGGCATTTTACCCTGTCAAATAAATTTGATAATTGGTTTTTCATTTCTGCAAAGTAGGCTGTTGGAATGTTGATTGGGATTGCATTGAACCTGTAAATCATTTTTGGATAGATTTGGCATCTTAACAATATCTTGTCTTCCAATCCATGAGCATGGAATCTTCTTCCATTTATTTAGATCTTCTTTGATTTCTTTTAGCAAAAAAGTTTTGTAGTTTTCCATGTATAAATCATTTAAATCTTTGGTTAAATTTATTCCTAAGTATTTGATTATTTCATTTGCTATTGTAAATGGAATTTTCTTCTTGATTTCCTATTCAGAGTGCTCATTGCTGGTGTGTAGAAACATTACTGATTTTTGCATATTGATCTTATAGCCTGCCACTTTGATGAATTCATTTTTTAACTCTAGTAGCTTTGTTGTAGATTTTTTGGGACTTTCTATGTATAGGACCATGCCATCTGTACATACTGAAAGTTTTACTTCTTCCTTTCCAATTGGGATGGTTTTAATTCCTTTTTCTTGCCTTATTGCTCTGGCTAGAACTTCCTAGCACAATGTTGAATAATAGTGCTAACAGTGGGCATCCATGTCTTGTTCCAGATCTTAGAGGGAAAGCTTTCAGTCTTTCACAATTGAGTATATTAGCTGTGGGTTTTTCATATATGCCCTCTTCCATGTTGACAAGTTTCCTTCTCTTCCTATTTTTCTAAGTGTTTTTATCAAGAAAGGATGCTGGATTTTGTCAAATGCCTTTTCTGAGTCAATTGAGATAATCAGGTGGTTATTGATTTTCTTATGTTGAACCATCCTTCTATACCTGGGATAAAACCCACTTGATCAAGGTGTATACTTATTTGGATGTGCTGTTGGATTTGCAAGTATTTGTTGAGGCTTTTGTAATATGTATTCATAACAGAAATTGGTCTGTAATTTTCTTTCCTTTATCTGGCTTTAGTATTAGGGTAATGTTGACTTCATAGAATGAGTTAGGTAGTGTTCCCTTCTGTTCAATTTTTTGGAGGATTTTGAACAGCAATTGAATAATTTTCTTGGAATGTTTGGTAAAACTCACCTATGAAGCCATCTGGTCCTGTGCTTTTTCTTCATGGGGAGGATTTTGATGACTGATTCCATCTCTTTGCTTGTAATTGGTCTGTTAAGACCTTCTATTTCTTCAAGAGTTAGTGTAAGTTGTTCCTAGGAATTTTTCATGTGTTCCTAGGAATTTTTCCATTTCATCTAGGTTGTCTAATTTGTTGGCACATAGTTGTTTATAGTATCTTTTTTATTTCTGTGGGCTCAGTAGTAGTGCCCCCCTATGATTTCTGATTTTATTTATTTGCATCTTCTGTCCTTTTTTTTTCTTTGTTGCTCTAGCTAAAGTTTTGTTAATTTTATTGATTTTTCAAATAATCAACTTTTGATTTTGTTAATGCTCTCTATTGTTTGTTTATTCTCTATTTCATTTATTTCTGCTCTAATTTTTGTTTCTTTTCTTCTGCTTGCTTTGGATTTAGTTTGCTGTTCTTTTTCTCGTTTTTCCAGGTGTGAAGTTATGTCTTTGATTTTAGCTCTTTTTTCATTTTAATGTAGGTGATTAGGGCTCTAAGCTATCCTCTCATCACTGCTTTTGCTGTGTCCCATAAGTTTTGCTATATTTTATTCTGATTTTCATTCATCCCAAGATTTTTACTGATTGTTATTGTAATTTCTTATTCAACCCATTGATTGTTGAAGATTGTAACATTTAATTTTCAAATATTTGTGGATTTTCCAGTTCTCTGCCTTTATTTGATTTTCAGTTTCATTCCAATATGTCCAATATGGTCTGAGAAGATGCTTTGTATAATTTCCATTTCTAAATTTATTGAGACTTATGTAGTGATCCAACATGTGGTCTATCCTGGAGAATTACCCATGTGTACTTGAGAAGAATGTATATCCTGCTTTGGGTGAATGCAATATTCAGTATATGTCTGTTAGATCTAGTTTCATTTATCATATTATTCAAGTTCTCTGTATCCTTATTGATCTTTTGTCTATATGTTCTATCTATTAATGAGAGTGGCTGGCAGATTTTCTCTTTCAGTACCTTAAATATATTATACCACTGGCTTCTCACCTCCATGGTTTCTGATGAGCAATTGGCATAGTCTTATTGAGGATCCCTTGTATGTCATGAATCACTATGCTCTTGCTGCTTTCAGAATTCTGTTTTTATGTTTGGCATTTGATATTCTGGTTAGTATGTGTCTTGGAGTAGGTCTATTAGGATTTAGTCTGTTTGAAGTATGTTCCATTTCTTGGGCATGTATATTGTTCTCTTTCATAAAAGTTGGGAAATTTTTGGCCATTATTTCCTTAATTCTTCTTTCTGCCTCTTTTCCATTCTCTTCTCCTTCTGGGACACCCATGATGCATATGTTTGGATGCTGCATGCTGTCACTCATATCCCTAAGTCACTGCTAATTTTTTTCTTTTGCTTTCTCTAGCTGTTCTTCTGATTGTATGATTTCTATTGCCCTGTCTTCTAGTTTGCTGATTCTTTCTTCTGCCTCTTCAAATCAGCTTTTGTATGCCTCTAGTATATTTTAATCTCCTTTTTTGTGCCTTTATCCCCATAATTTCTGTTATGTTTCTTTTTAAACTTTCAAATTCTTCTTTATGCTCACTCATTGTCTTCTTAATATCCTTTAACTCTATACCCATATTTTCCTTCATTGCCTTGAATTGATTTAGGAGATTTATTTGAACTTCTTTGATTAATTTTCCCAAATTCTGCATCTCCTCCAAAGTTTTAGTTGTTCCTTTGACTGAGTCATATCTTCCTGTTTTTTAGTATGGCTTGTAATCTTTTACTAATGTCTAAGCATCTGATTATTTTGATGTATTTACTCTGAAGCCCACTTTCTACACTTGTCTACAGTTAGTTTTATTGTTGATTGGCTTCATGTTAAGGCTCTTGTTTGATGCTTTGTCCAACTTATTCTAGACCTATAGAGCAGCCTATGTTTAACTGTTCCAATTTTCTCAGTTCTTCATCTGATTCTTGTCCTGGATATACAGTACTCTTTTTAAAATTGCAATTTTTGTGCAATTGTTTCACCTCCAGGAGAAAGCTTTCTTTCCCCTGTTCCTCCTCCAGGAATTTTTATTTGTTCTGTTTGTTTTTGTGCAGAATTTTCTTCTCAGCTCCTATGACTTATTTAAATTCTCTCCCTCATTCAGTGCCCAATTTTCCTTATTTCAGTTCTGGGACACATACTGTCATAGAGCAATTCAAACCCTGCCCCCTTTTTTTTTTCCTGTGATGATTTTCTGCTTCTGGTTTCTTCCCCATTCAAGTACGCCACCCTAAGACCAAGAAGGGGTCAATCCAGAAAGGTCCATTTTGTGTTTAGGTGGTCCAGAAAAAAGAAACTGGATTGGGTGTGTGCACCTCTTGCTAACAGTTCTGCCACACCCAGCCCCCAAACTTGGTTTTTACCCAAGTTTTGTTAAAAGCCTGAATGATTTCAATGTCTGTGTGGATGACCCATCCTACATCCAAAGCTTTCAGTTTCTTGACCTCTTCAAGGTTTTTCTCCATTCCAATTCATCCCCTCATTCCTGTCATAGCCTTAAACTATTATCCTGTTCCACCACCAAAATCACTAATTTCTTCATCCCCTTCTTATTCACAACCTCTCCTATTTTTAGCATGTTTGATTAGCTTGGCCTTTATTCAAACTCATCAGCATCTCCAGGGCATTGATCTCTCTACTTTTTCCTATTTAATCAACGCTTTCTTTTCTTTCCTCATTTCTCTCCTGAGAAAGCCTCATATCATGATGCATTGTTTCAATAGAATATACAACAGTATAATTTTCTTGTTATGCTATCTTTTTCAGCATATATCTAACAAAATGCCAATTTGGGTTATCTACCTTGTTCTCTATATCTACACATGAATAGTTAAACATAGAAAAGAAAAAAATCACATAACATGGCAGATTTGTTAGTTTCATTATAACTTCAAAATACCCAATCTCAGATAGACTCTGAACCTGACCAGCTCTATGCACCTTAGTATTTATCCCTGGTCTACACTCTCACATTTTCTCCAATGACTTTTCTAAACTTTCAAATTTCCTTAAATCTTTAACCCATCCTTCATCCCCTTGGCTTTTAGCACATGTTGATTCCACATGATAATTGAGAGAAAATAGTAATAAACATAGTATGGGCTGTCATCAACTTCCTCATAGCAAGAGCTCAAACCCGTCATACCTGCCCATCTTTCTTCTTTCCTTCCTGTGACAACAGAACAGGTATCTTATTAACATATTGTAGGCAAATCTCCTCACTTTTGCTTTAATTTCATCTCTTCTCAATTTCTTAGAAACCTGCCACTTTTTATTAACACTGGTCTCTGTCTTTCATCTGGAATCTTCCCATCATTTTTTTTTCTTTTTTTCTTTAATGAAGTATAACTCACATTACATAAAATTAACCAATTTATGGTTCAGTGGCATTTAGTATATTCACAATATTGTGCAACCATCAACACTATTTAGTTCCAAAATGTCTTTATCATTCCTCAGAGAAACCCTATACCTCTTAATCAGTCATTTTCCATTCCTCTTTCCCCCTATATCCTGGCAACCACTAATCTTCTTTCAGTATCTACAGATTTCCCTATTCTGGATATATCATAGAAATAGAATCATATAATATGTGACCTTTTGTGTCTGGCTTCTTTCACTTAGCATAATATTTTTGAGGTTCATCCATGTTGTAGCATATATAGTATACCATTCTTTTTTATGATTGAATAATATTCCACTATACAGATATACCACATTTTGTTTATATATTCGTTCATTGATAGACATTTGTGTTGCTTCCACATTTTGCTTATTGTGAATAGTGCTGCTATAAACACTTCTGTCCAAGTTTTTGTTTGAATACCTGCTTTCAATTCTTTGTCATATATATCTAGGAATAGAATTGCTGGGTTGTATGGTCACTCTTTAACTTTGAGGAGCTGCCAAACTGTTTTCTGTAGCAGCTGCAAACAAAATAGCTCTGAACCCCATGCCATCCTCCAGCTACTGATTTTTTCTTGCCTTTTTCTCAGAGCAACTTTTTGGAAAAAGTTGTTTATAGGCTCATCCTTCCTTGCCCAGTCATTAAATGTTAGCACTCCTCCAGACCTGGTCCTGTGCTTTTTTCTTTCCTTTTCTCTATATTGTTTTCCCCATTGATTCTGGCACCACTATAATCTGTTTTCCAGACTGCAGTCAGTGTGATCTTTTCAAAATGCAAATCTGATCATGTCACCCTTGTTTCAAACATTCAAAGGGTTTCAATCGCTCTTAGGTAAGACAAAAATTCCTTAACCTACATGACCTTGCACAGTCTCAGCCTTCTTGCCTCTCTGGCCATCCCTCTCACACCAGGCGCTTTGTCACTCTTTGAACCCCAAACACACACCTTCTTTGCCGCAGAGACCTTTGCACACACTGTTTTCTCTCCTGAAATATACCTTACTCAACTCCCATATCTTCAGTTCATTAATTTCTACCCATTCTTCACATCTCTGTTCATCCAAAACTTCTCGGGAGCCATTCCTGACATCCATGATTTGGTAAAATCTTACATATTCTCATAATATACTGTACCTCTCCTCCAAAATACTTGCCAAAGAGTTCATTTTACTTTTATTTGTTGGATTTTTCTATTAATATTTGTCTCTCTTTCTAAGATACAAGTTTCAGGAGAGGAAGAATCATTCCTATTTTTATTAACCATTATATTTCAGTTACACAGCAGAGTGATTGACATGAAGTAGGAGTTCAATATATATTTGTTAGCTAAATGGATGAACAAATGAATGAAAAAATTAATTAATATATATTTATTTAATCAAACTGTCTAGGTTTATCTAATTTTCATTCATGAAATATTTTTTTATTCAGCAACTATTAAATGTCAAGACCTGGGCTAGATGGTCCCTGTCTTCAAAAAGTCAGGTTGAAGAGTCAAAATGTAAACAAAACCAGAAGCACAGAAGGCTAGTTCACTGAGTAGTGACACATACAAACTGCTATCCACAGTATGTCTGGTTTTTGTTTTGTTTTTTTTTTTTGAAATACAACTATTCTGATTCTAAATGTGAGGGAATGGGAGCAACAGTAACAAACAAGACTTCACCACTGAATATAAGACTGAAGCAGTCTTATATTTGAAACTCAAAAAGGAAACAACTGTGTTCCAAAACAGCTAAATATGCAGGTCCAAAAATTGAAGGTATTTTTTTAACTGCCACATTCACTCTGAAGCCCATTCATCTCCTTCAGCATCCCAAAGATTAAACACATGTTCTGCTTAGCTATATAATAAAGTGGCAAACACACTGCACCCCTGACATCACAGGTCAGTTGCCTATAAAACTGGACTTCTGACGCTGGGCTCCAGCTTCATTTTCTCACAGGTCGTCATCCTCATCTGGCAAAGCAGTTGTCTGAACAACCTCTAAATCATGTTCATACTGTGCTCCCAAAGCTGGGTCCATGACAACCTCTGGTGGGGCAAGAACAGGCATGTCAACAAATTCTAAGTTAGGGTCTCCAATCAGCTTTCTAGCAAGCCAAAGGAAGGGCTTTTCAAAGTTGTAGTTACTTTTGGCAGAAATGTCATAGAACTGAAGATTCTTCTTTCCGAGGAAGATGATGGATTTTGCCTTAACTTTCCTGTCCTTAATGTCCACTTTGTTGCCACACAACACGAAGGAAATGTTTTCACATGCTCGTACCAGATCTCTATGCCAGTTAGGCACATTCTTATAAGTAACTCAATGTTAAATCAACCATTGTAATGGCAGACTGGACTTGGATATAATAGCCATCTCTCAATCCACTGAACTCCTGACCAGCTGTATCCCATATGTTGAATTTGATAGGGCCTCTGTTGGTATGGAACACCAGGGAATGGCCCTCAACACCCAAGGTAGCTACATATTTCTTCTCAAATGACGTTTTACAAAAGTAGTTTTTCCAGTACCACCGTCGCCAACCAATACAAGTTTAAACTAAACTTAGAGTTCTCCTTGGGCAGCCATCGTGACGGTTCTTCCAGAAGCGTCTCCATGCCCCGTCTGACTCCATAGTATGTCTTATAGGTTGCTACATTATGTTCTTTGGGAAACCAGTATAAGGAATAACCAGCACTGAGAGAAGTTTCCACTTCAGCAGGTGATGCTGGATCTAGGTCTCAGAAGAAGTGGGATTTCACCAAGTTGAGAAGAATAAAAGGAAATTCAAGCAGTGGAAAATGAAGAAGCAAAGAATTGGGGTATGGAAGATGTTTGGGAAATGCCAAGGAGACTCAAAGCACTAAAATTGCGTTTCTCACTGTGTTCTGCAAATTATTATGTAAGATTTCTTGAAACTAAAAGGAGATTTTGAATTCAAATTTAGTTGATGGCAGATTAAAATGAAATCAGTTTATTTTCCACAGGACTTTTCAGAGCCTTTAATATGTTAAAGTGCATGTGAATTTTCAAAAGAATAATGCAGTGTTTCCCCAATTTATATGACTCCTTAACTCCTTTTTCTTTCCAGAGTATATTGTATAGGTCTACTATTCTGCTTTATACTCTTTGAGGAATATAGAGCTAAAACACAGTGTGCTATAAGGGGAATGGTCAGAAATAAGTCTGGAAAATTCATTGGTATTTGACAATAAAGTCAAACAATCTGTAAGATATATTCAGAATGCAATAAGCTGTCATTTAAATATCTTTAAGAATTATGAACCTGTAAGATAGGAAGAATTTTGAATAGAATCAATGAGTAAACATATTATTTGAATTCTTCCAATTATTTGAATTCTGCCAAGCAGTGAAACAATTTGGATAAGGGTTTGCAGACTTAAGTCACATTTCAACATTTCGTGATATGGTAACTCTAATTTAGGGATATGTCATAAATTAGGGAGCCCTTGTTAGAATGAATGTAAGTAGAACTCAGTGTTCCCAGTGTCAGGGACCAAGCCCTACATTCAAGACCAAGCATTTAGTAGAAACTCAATATGTAACATACTGATTACATAAATAATTAATATATCTGATATACAAGTAATGTCAGTTCCTTAGAAATTAGATAAATTGTTCCTCAAATAGGAAATGCAGATTCCCTGGAATGCCAAAACTTTCTCCTTAGTAGGCTAATTCAGGCTCAGGTTGGATTTGCTTATATGAAACAAATAAACAAAACTAAGATTTCTCTCTCATAGAAGGCTGCAAGTAGGAAGTTCAAAGTTGGTATAGAGTTTTATGATCATCAAGGACCCATGTCCCTTCTATTTTTTTCTACTTCACAATCCTAGATCATGACTTTGATCTTCAAGTTCACTTCATTGTCCAAGATGGCAGCTGGAAGAAAGAGGAAAGGCAAAAGGTTAAAAAGTACTCACCTCCCAAATCAGTCATTTTCCTTTAAGCAGCTTTCCTAGAAGCCACACAAAACATGACCACTTCGCAGGCCAGAAGTTGGTCTCATGGTCACCCCTAGATGCAAAAGAGATTAGGAAATGTAATTTATGTGACCTACTGCCACCCTGAATAAAATCAAGATCGTATAAAAGACTAGAAAGAAGAATAAAAGACTAGAAACTGGATGGCAGCTAGTAGTCTCTGCCACAATGCGTAAGTGTCATATAACCCTAGGGAATTTAGAAATAAATATATAAAGGATGAAGTTAACTAAACAGATAACATTAATTTGGGAGTTATATTTAGAAGCAATCTGTGTATATTTGGCATTTTTTTATTTTTAATGCATAAGAGAATTTGGCATATTAGTGCAACCTATGCATTAGTTCTGTGATTCCCTTTAAATTGCATAATTAGACAATTTATTAAGCTTTTGATTTTAATCTGAAAGGTATAAAGGAATTTTACTAAGTTTTTAAATTGTACCAAGGCACTTAAAAAGATTTTAAGTTTTACCACAGATAGCTGAAGGCCTTAAAAAAGTCAAACATTTTAAATTTATAAATTCAGTTGAAAATGTTTAAACAATTTTAACTTATTAGGTTTTAAAGACTCCCTTGAGAGTGATTGTTGAAATAGCCTACATTTTTAAAAGAGTAATAAGATTTCTAAGTTGAAGCAAAAGATTAAGAAAAAATTAAGTTCTATCTGTAATAAATTGAATATTAATTTGAAAATCCAAAGGAATTACAAATACTCTTTTCTGTGCATAAAAGCTGCCCTCAAGGACAAGGGAAAAACTTCATTATTGATACACACACATTTATTAAAGATTGTTAAAATAATGAATGCTAAGTATTTGGGGCTTTTTCCTTTAAGTCATGTGAGCTCATTGGAAGCTTTGAAACAGAGTAATATTATGATCACATTTGTGCTTCAGAAGACAATTCTGATGGCAGTGAAATGCCCTTTCCTACTTTTCTGCCAGGTGAATTCCTACTCATTTCTTCAAGCATGGATTCCAACACCACTTCTTCCATAAAAACCGAAACAGCACACTACCCCCAGGCAGACCTAAGGACTCCTTCCTCTGTGGACCTTTGCATTTTACCCACCCTGTATTATGGACACTTCATTTTATCAAGGGCATTTGTGTCTGTCTCCCCTAGAAGACCATGCTGCAATAACATCTTATTTATTTTTAGATTTGTTTGTATGTCAAACACAGAGCCAGATACATCATAGTCGTGCACTCCATATTTCAGCTGGAGAGAATGTAATTGAGATGCAAAGCCAAGGACTCCATTCTTAACTCAGGGCAAGCCCACCCGGAAGCAGGCGCTACAGGACACCCTGCGGCAGAAAGGGGTGATCTCTCCTTTCCTCTGGCGCCTGCATTTTAATTAGAATTGTAATTAAGTAAATAACAAGCCATATGTATTTATTCTTTTCATCCAAGATTCATCTAGCACCACAAACAAAAAAAAAAGAACTTGCTCTTCCAGCATTTCCTATCAACAGGTTTTCGAGCGAGCCTCGTACTCACTTGCAAATGTGTAAACATTTGCAGCAAAGAAATGTGTTTTGGTTGGAAAAAGTCCTAGCAGGCCCACTGGGTGGGCATTTGATTCCTTGATAAAAAGCCAAGACCTGCTGCCTGAAAAGAAGGAAATTAGAAAACGGGCAAAGCACCATTTGCTTCAGGACCTAAAATAACACCTATTTCAGCAAGAACCATGAGCAGCAAGACAGCTGAATTAAGCAGTAGAGAAAAATTGCTGTCTAAGACTTCTTTAGCTATAAAGTAACTTAGAAAATAACTTCAAAATAATATCTCAGGCCACAACAATATTTTGACCAAGAATATATTGAAAAGCATGTTGGCAGGATGTTACAGAGGACTTTAACATAGTTAACAATATAATCTTTTTAGATGCAGGAGAGATAAAGAAATATTAATCCAATCAAAACAACCACCGAAAAACCCTTTAATCCAGAGATTACATTTTTATGTGTGAGTTGTTTCCTCCCTCCCCCCACTCTCTCTCTTTTAATTATACCGTAAAAATCAAGCCAGCAGGAACTGCTTAATATTTAATCATTGTCCACCCTAGCTGTTGTTTTTTGTTTTGTTTTGTTTTGTTTTGTTTCTTTTCTTTTCTTATTATGGAGAAATTTTTCTTTCTATTGGCTATACTTCTCTCCAGCACATTAATTATCTTTCCTGTGACAGGCCCCTAATTCATTTTTTCCTGCTAAATCTGTAGCACTTAATGAAGATTATTCTCACTTTGTAAAGGCTTTAAAAGGGACTGTTCAGAGCCTGTCTAAATGAAGGCCTCTTAAGTCAGATGATGAGCTAAGATTGGAGCCATGGTCGCTCTGATTTGATTAGCAGGTCTCGATGGCTTGCTAGTGCTTTGCTCGGCTCTGTGATTTTAGCAAGAAAAAAAGCAAAAAGAAAATCAGGAGGTGCTATCTGGATAATAGCATGAGCAAGTCAGAGAGGGGGACATCCACCTGCCATATGCACTATAACTGAACACAGTCATTAGCTGCAGATGCCCAGTAATTTGAAATGGGGACCTTTCTGCCTCTCATCCTCGATAGTCTCAGAGTTGAGACCAGTATATATAAAATAAGAGCTATTCATCTTCCACTGGGGCATAGAATTAGTAATTCTAGTATGTGGCTCTCCCTTCCTGTAGCTTCATGACCTCTCTACCTTGTAAACAATCAGCACTTTATGATTATGGTGTGTTTAGGTCTGCTTTCACTATTCTCCCTGAGGAAGAAAAACTATATAATGCATTGAATCACAGTTCCAAGAAAGCAGGGTCCAGGTCTAAAAAAGCAGATGTCATTGTGACTGTCACTAAAGGAGCATTGATGACATGCTTCCCATCTTCTCTCACCCTTGGGGGGAAAGCCATATTTCAGCCTTATGCTGTCAGAAACACACACCTTACCAGATGTTAATTAGATTTGGGTTTTCCAATATTCAAATATTTCCTCAAATTAGTGACAAACACACACTCAGGGGATTTAAATCAGAGCTATACATCTGGCAACTTATAGACTGCCTGTGGCTGGAGTGGTAAAATCAAAATCTGCAAACAGGATACTATAACTCTGAACTAAATCTAAAGAATAGAAAATAAGTAGTGATTTTTTTTCAGTAACAATGATTAAGCTGGCTTCTTCTCTCCCTTGGAATCAAATGGGCAAGGAATAATAGCAACAACAACAATTAATATTTATTGAGAGTTTACTATGGTGTTTCTTTCATTATTTCATCCAATCATCATAACAATCTTATAAGGAAGATCTTTTTATTACTATTTCCATAGTAAAATATACACAAGAAATAAGTTTTAAAGGAGCATTAACTTGCCCGAAGTCACAGGGTTTGAAAATAGCAAAATTATGATTCTAAGTTAAGTTTTAGTTATGTCAGAGCCTGTACTACCTTTCTCTACTAGGGCCAACCATCCTAGAGCCTCAACCCCACCTGAACCCCACATTCCTCTTCCCAAACCATCAGAAGATGGAATCTTACCAGCCAGCAAGCATGGAAAGGAACATGACTAGATTATAAGATCTGTGTGATGTGGATGAGGCATGACCCAGAAAATAAACATTGGACTACTACCTCCCATAGATGAGTCCATCCTTAACCCAATGTCTAAGGTAATTCAGATCTCAGAATGCAGCTTAGAATTCTCACCTTCCAGCCTTCACACACACTGTTTCCCTGTCCCACTGCAACCTTGACATCACTTGGAAAGCTCTTTTTATTTTTATTTTATTTTATTTTATTTTATTTATTATTTTGCTTCAGACCCAGCCTACAACCTACTTCCTCCAACTAATCTTCTAGTCCAAGTAAGAAGTCACTGTTATGGGCTCTTGTGGCCCCCTATACTTTGCTTATTATAGTATCATCATTTATTATACTTTCTTATTTTATTGCCCTTCTTTCTCACTAGATTATAAATTCCATGTAAAAGAAATTACATCTGCCTTATTACCTGATACATACTAGGCCCTCAATATATAATTGTTGAGTTAGTAAGTGAATGAATGAAGAAGATTCACCAAAATGGATTTTGCTAAACGTATCTCTTGACAGTATAGAGTACTAAATTCTATATTCTGAAATAATTCTCATAGATAAAAGGTAGAAAGTTCGTTTCTCTGAAAACCCTAAAAAGCAGGATCAACGATTGTCGATATATCTAACACAAGCTAACTGCCTTTACCAGACCCATTCTAATCCTATAATTCTTTTTTTTTATTCCCTAACAAAACTGCCAACACAATTTTTAGATTAATAATAGCATTGTCATCATTATTTCACCACTTCAGTAGATGAGCGCCCAAAATGGAGGTGAATAGCAGGACTGGTCTCCGTCTAATCAAGCACTGAACAGCACTTGTCTCAAGGTGTGATGGCAACCATTCCACTTTTCAGCATTAGATAAAAGAGGCATGAGATAAAAAGAGGCAATAAGGAGATTTTTGTTAAGTAGAATTCTTTAGTCTGTGTAATTTTATCCTCACTACTGACTAATTTACCAACATCACATCCTTTGCTCTGGGACACAGAGCTTTTTTTAAAAAAAAAATTGCTGGTGTTACATGTTAGCTTTGTGAATTTTGGCACAAATCAAATTTTATTATGTTCATCTGACAGAAACAACTAATTCATGACATGCCATTCTTAATTCTGCCAATATTACTGATTAACCTGCAATGTCTTTCAGAGACAAAATAACTGGATGATCAATTTTGTGGACAATTCTATTTTAACATGAAAGTATTTGAATATTTCTAGGTTTATTAGGGGCCATTTTGTATGGGAAATTTATATTATTTTCCTGCATGACCCAACTTGATAGCATACTGTTAAGTATGTAAACTGGAATATTCAACAAAAAGTAAATTCCCATATTCACTGAAGGAGCCACCTGAACCCATTTTTTTAACCTATTTTAGATGAGAAAACTGAGGCACTGAGAAGTCAAAGTCATATTCTCCTAATGATCTGACAATACTTTCAATTCTTTGCTCTTGACCATCTTGATGAAAAATGCTCATTTGGAAGAGAAAACATGAAAGGCCTAGAAAATGAACTGAACTGTGGAATTTATAAGATACTGAAATCCAAGGAAAGGCATTGACTTTTGAGGACAGACTATCTCATTTGTCTTTTGTCTTGAGTTTCCACCACAATGCCTGGCATAGAGTTGAGTACTCAATACAAGTCAAACAAGTGAATGAATAAATAGTAACAATACACCCATTTCCCTTGGATTAAGGATTAAAATCCTCAGCATGGTTTACAAAGCCTTTCAGGATCTGTCCTTGGCTTACCTCTCCAGCATTATCTCTCAGCATTCCTCCCTCCCTGACTACTCTCCAGACAGACAAAACTTACATTTCTTCAAACACGTTTTGCATTCCTTTGCCTAGGAAACTTTACGCATGCTGTTCCCTCTGCTTATAACACTCCTGCCACCCTTTACCTACCACCTGGGAAAGCTTCAATCCCAGCAAACAACATATCATCTATAGGTGTATCTATCTAAAATCACAGGAACTAAATAGTTTCAAAAACCCGAATGCTGATCAAATTCTGTATTTCTCTGGTCACACACATGTGACAGAAAACCCACACATGTGACAGAAATATAGCCACTAACCTAATCACCTACAATGGAAGTCTGCTTAGCCCTTGGGTGTACAAAATCATAATTTCAGTCACATGCCAATTTGAGTTTCCAAGAGAAAGAATAAGCCACCACCTCATTTTTGCTGTTTTTCAAAATGAACATCTGAGAACTAGCAGGCAAAATATGTCATATATATGCATTTGATTTTATATTCTCTTTCAGGTCAATGGCCTTCATCTCTTACACAAAACACTGGATGCCCAATATATATCAAGACAATGCTAAACACTGGTCATCACATTTTAAAAATTAGCCATGAGACAACCCAAATAAAATTTCAGATTAATTTGTCCTCATTCTTAACATTTACTATTCCTAACTCCTTTTTTTTTTCAATATTTATTTTTTTTATTTTTTTAAAGCTACTTAGACTATATAAATGTTACATAAAAAATATAGGGATTCCCATATGCCCCGCTTCCCATACCTCCCACATTTTCTCACATAAACAACATCCTTCATTAGTGTGGTACATTCATTGCAACTGATAAACACATTTTGGGGCATTGCCACAGAGCATGGATTATAGTTTACATTGTAGTTTACACTCTCTCTCACACAATTCTGTAGGTTATGGGAAGATATATAATGGCCTATACCTGTCATTGCAATGTCATTCAGGATGATCCCCAAGACCCGAAAATGCCCCCATATTACACCTGCTTTTCCCTCTCCTTGCCCCCAGAGCCTCCAGTAGCCACTGCCTCCACATCAATGTTGTAATTACTTCCATTACTAGAATCATAATAAGTCTATAGTAGAATACCAGTAAGTCAACTCTAGTCCTTATTTTATTCCCTAATCCTGAGGATTCTGGGATGGTGATGCCCACTCCACCTCTAATTGAGAGGGGGCTTTGATCCCATACAGCCAATGGATGGGACTCTCTTGCTTGCAGTTGTAGGCTCTCTCATTTCCTTGATATGGCGGTTGTCCATCCTCACCTATTGTTAGTTGTCCTGGGTGAGTCCAATGAACTGGACAGTAGGTGTAGCAACTCTGCTGAGGCTCAGGGCCCAGCTGGCACATGGACAGCCCAAAGATTTGTCTCTTGGATGTACACCTACCAACTCCAGCACCAACTATAGGTTCAAATAGAAAGGACACATGAGCCATGTGTAGGGAAGCCATAATTGAGTTCAACTCTGTCACTCTCAGGAGCACAAACTCCAAAGTAGGGCCCACTGACAAGGCACCAAACTCATGAGCTATCTGCCCTGACCATAGGACCTGGGTGTCTCCAGAGCCCTCAGGAGCCCCACTTTTTGGGGTAGTATCTACTTTGGCAGTCTATGAGATCCTGCTGAGATGTGCATAAGCATTACCTCTGGGATTACCTCCCGACTCACTTTGAAGTCTCTTAGCCATATAAACTCATTTTTCTTTACCTTTTCCCCCTTTTATTCAAGGCCTTTTTCCAGTTGCATTGTTAGTTGGTGCTTGGTAGTAATCCCACAGTGCCAGGGAGGTTCATCCCTGGGAGTCATGCCCCACACTGGGGAGAAGATAATGCATATATATGCTGAGTTTGGCTTGGAGAGAGGCCACATTTGAGCAACAAGGAGGCTCTCAGGAGGTAACTCTTAGGCACCCTATAACACTAGGCTAAGTTTCAATTTCAAGAGCAAAGGCTCATAAGCATAGTCATCAATATCAAGGGCCCATCAATGGACCATCCTTCTTCGCTAGTCATTGCCCCTGTACTTGGGGGATCCTTGCTGTTCCATTAGAGAATATGGCAGAGCTCTCCAGGGTGGGAATTCAATATTCTTTTGGCTGCTGTGTGAATCTCCACCCACTGTGACAATGCCCTGTGAACATTTGAACACATTTATATACCTTATATGTAGGTCCAGGTGAAATTCCTCCCATGTATCCCCCATCACTGACAGCCCACACCATTGATCCTCCCCTGCCCCTGTTGTAACCCTTCTGTGATCTAAAGCTTCTTCAAAAATGAAGCTAATAAAATAGCCAAATACAATTAATCAGAAAATAAAATAATGATAGTTTTAAATATAAGAAATAAAATGCATAAATTTTTTTAAAAACTAAATATAAAATAAAATTTAAAAATTGGGTTATTAAAAAAAAATGAAAAATATATTTTTTAAAAATTTTGGCATTTTGCCTTTCATCACTGTAATATCTTTTGTCCTGTATGTACAGTGACTTTTTCTTCCATTTATTCCCCAGTGTCTTACTTTTTTTCATTTTGTTTTCAAAGGAGTTTTAGGTCACAGTAAAGTCACATACAGATTACAGGTGACTCCCATATACCCAACATCCTCCCCCTTTTCTCCCTTCTCATATTAATACCTTTTTATATGTGGATGGTACATTTGTTACAACTGATATACAAATCGTGAAACATAGCTACTAACCATGGTCAATGGTTTACATTATGGTTTACATTTTAGACTGTACACTTTTATAAATTTTTATGATATTTAACATGACCTGTGTCCATCATTGCAAGATTATGTAGAGCACTTCCATTGCCCACTAAATGTCCCCTGTTCCATCTATTCTATTCCTCCCTCCCCCTCCCCTTGGGGCCCAGGGTGACCACCCAGCTTCACTCCTTAGATGACAAGATTCATAGTTAATTGCAACAACAATGAGGTCTTGACACACTGGTTTGTCTTCCTCTATTAGGAACCTCTCATGCTCTCAAGAGACTCCCGCCCCTCTGTTTGAGAATGTATCAGTCCTTCCCAGGATAGGAGTCCAACTCCTTCCCACTCATTATATGGGTCTCCACCCATTGATACAACACATTAAGACAAAATGATCACTCGCACATTCCCTAGAAGCCTGCCCCAGATGTGTCCTGTCCCGAATGCCCCCCATCCAACACCCTAAACCAGTAACCCTTCCTTGTCATATTGCCATAAGAGCGTTCCCTACTTGGTACTTTCAACCACATACCCGCCAATCACCAGTGTTTCACCTGGTCACTCCCCCAATCCTCCCCCTAGTTCCATGGACCGTCCACCCACCCAACTCTACCCCGCTGTCAAACCTGCACTGCCCAACCCAATTGTATCACTGTACTCCTGTCATATCCCTTCAATGCCCAACTACACACTTCCACCTTATCATAGATTTCACCCATATGGATGTTGGCTCACAACTTTCTTCTCCCTTTCTATTTCCTGTAAACCTATCTTCCAGACAATAGCTCTCTGAGTCTGCTCAATATGCTTAATTTATATCAGTGAGCTCATGTAATATTTGTCTTTCAATGCCTGGCTTGCTTCACTCAACATAAGGTCCTCAATATTCATCTATGTTATCCGGTGTGTTAACACTGTATTCCTTCTTACTACTGAGTAATATTCCATTGTATGTATGTACCACATTTTGTTGATCCATTCATCTGTTGATGGGCATTTGGGTTGATTCCAACCTTTGGCAATAGTGCATAATGCCGCTATGAACATTGGTGTGCATATATCTGTTCATGTCCTTGCTTTCAATGCTTCTGGGTATAAACCCAGCAGTGGAATTGCTGGATCATATGGCAGTTCTACAGTTAGTTTTTTTGAGGAACCGTCAAACTGTCCTCCACAATGGCTGGACTTTTCTATATTCCCACCAGCAGTCGATGAGGGTTCCCATTCCTCCACATCCTCTCCAACACTTGTAGTCCTCTGTTTTTTTTTTAATAGCCACCAATATAATGAATGTAAGATGATGTCTCATGGTAGTTTGATTTGGATTTCCCTAATAGCTAGTGATGTTGAGCATTTTTTCCTGAGCTTTTTAGCCATTTGTATTTCTTCCTTGGTATTCCTAACTTCTTAACAAGGCATTTCAGTTTTGATTGAAGAAAGTCTCTAATAATTTTATGCAGAATATCCAGAGAAGATGAAAAAACAATTTGAGGATGGTAGAAGAATAAACTTCATTAAGCCTCCTTCGAGCTACTGAAAGGAAACCCAGTCGTTTGGGATATTATCCTCCTCTGATTTAGCCAATAAGGGATAACTCAGATGAACAGGCATTCCTAGGGATTTCTCTCTGTGATTTACAGGGGCAGGGATCATTCAAGCCCTCACTTTTCCTGCTTTCTCTCCCTTTGGTCCAATTGCTGCACATCTGTTAAATTTTGGTTTTGGTTCAGGTAAAAGTTTTAGGAGGGAGAGGCTGAAAGTCAGGACTAAAATAAGGCATGAGATTATCTATGAATATACGTTTTCCTTTTGCTGTGACCACACATAATAAAGAGGAAATTTTGAAGGTTAATAATTAAAGGCAACTCCACCCCCTTTTCCCTTTGGCAGACAGGGAAAGCAGGCAGTGAAGTGGAGCAGTCTGCTCTGCTGTGGTTCTGAAGGAATGAATGTTAACGTGGCCTCCTCCCTCTTGGAACCAAACCTGTGTCATTTGGAAAACCTTTATTCATTATGCAGAAGCTAAGAGACACACAATATTCCAGCTCGTTTCAGAGACTAACCTTACCAACAGCCACGTCACCTTCTCTCCCTTTATTTTTCCTTTGTTCCCTCTCACTTGTTTCTCTATTTTCCCTTATTTATTTATTTCCTTTTCCTTTCCTTCTTTCTTTCCTTTCCCTTTCCTTATTCCTTCCTTCCTTCTCTCCTTCCTTCCTTCCAAGTAAGTGAGTTCCCAGTTTCCCCTATTATTCTTAGTTTCCATAGCTTGTGCTTGGAAAACTTTTTATTGTAAGCGATGGCAACCAAACCTTATTAGAGACCTTTAAGGACTGGGCATTTTTCTGCTCATCAATTTGTACTTGGTGCAGTTAAGATGGAGGTAACTAAACCCTTTTAGAAGGGCTATTGCCACTATTTTAGAAGGTCTTCCCATTGCAGCAAGAATCAGGACTCATGGAGCAGAGAAGCAGCATTTAGCCCCTGGGGAAAAGAGACTACCAAAAACAAAGAAGTTTGTTATGGTCAACCAAGATCAAATGCTTCCGGTTTCTAGGTGAGACCGTCCCCCCACCCCCATCCTAAACTGGATGTGGAATGATTGGTCTGACATAAAAAGAAACTCCATAATTTCAAGACTATATGTTGAGAGGAAATAACTTTTATAAGGAGAAAAGAATTTTAAAGAAATAAAATTAATTACAGCCTAAAAGAAAAAGCAAACAAAATCCTATTCATTTATAAATGAAAATGTTTCTCTGACTCTATAACTACTCATGAGCTTTTAGTCTTCTTAAAAACCTTCCTAGTAATAAAGAGAAAAACATGATGAGTCTCGAGTTTCTATCGTGCAGCTTACACTAGTCTGCCTGCCTGGAAACACCACGAGTAGTGACATATGCTTTCAATTAGGTTCACAGTTCCACAAAATATCCTCTCTACAAAATGGAAAAAGACATAGAATAGGTACCAATGTTACTAAAGACCGCTTGGTTTCTCCTTGGACATTTTAGTGCATTGTTTCTTATAAATTTCTAGTACAAGACAATCTCATCCCAAAGCCTCAACAAGGCCTAAATTGGAATAATATCTTAGCAATGACTGGATAGTTACATAAGTAGATAGACAGATAGATAGACAGACAGATAGATAGATAGATAGATAGATAGATAGATAGATAGATAGACAGACAGACAGGGGCATGACACTCTCATGACAATAGGATATCAGATGTTGAATGGTTGAGTTTCTGAGAAGTTTTGCCTCCATTTTCTAGGTGACTAGGTTTTGCCCTTTGGAGAATGGCCATTTCAATCTTATTTGTTTGCTTTTTATTCTCAGAGGAACTTTGTGAGGACTTGTATAATAAAATCTCAAAAACATTTTGAAAACCACAGAAATATAAATATCCAAACACTATGCCCCCAAACACCAAAATTAAATCAGATGCTGCTTTTATATCTTTTAGCTGCTACCCCTTCCTAATTACCTTCTTTGTCTCTACTTCCATGAAGAGATAATAAAACCAGAAAATTTACTTTTTGTACAATACTTCTATTTAGTCACTCATCACACCCCAGGAGCTATAAATAGTCACAAAACCTAGAAAGTACTGCTTGCAAAAATCATTTGCCTCAATTTTATACATAAATAGCCTTAAGTACTGATTAAGGTTATAGTTTAATAATTATGTTTAAGTAGAGTTCACAAAGAAAGAAAATGACTCATTGACTAATTAATTCAAGTTAGTTATTATTCACTAGTATTCTTTTCAAAAGAAAACATAAAACTGATCTTTCTCTGAGTTGAAAGTACTGGAAACATTAGACTGGAAAAGAACTTTCCCTCCAAAAACATTTTGAGTATTTACATTAAGATATTCAGATATCTATGCTCTTTTGACCATTGTAGTCAAACATAACAAAACTCTCAATCATACACAGACATTTTCAGACTCTTGGGGACAAAAGAGCTGCTGTGTTTATGCATCCTACTTTGTCTTTTTGCATAATTACCTAATACTGAAAATAAATGTGGAGAAATACCTACAGTTACACTCAATGGGAATGGAGCCATGCTATACAAAGCCAAGGGACTCTAGCAGACCACCAACTTGCATATGAAATTTTGATAGAACTAAATGAAAGCCATGACTATTAGAAGAAGTGGGATTTCCTCCTAAAAAAAGGAGAATTAAAAATCTAGGAGTGATCTTAGATATCATTTAGCACAATATCCTCATTTTACTTATGATGAAACCGAAGCCCAGAGAATTCAATTTTCTTTTTTCAATACCCCATCCCCCAGCTATTTAGTGAGCCAAGATGAGCTGGTACCAATAAGCATAAACAAGGTTTTTAATATGTGACATTTCAGAAGTGTAATGGATGCCTTAGCAAGCATCCCATATCTGTTTTGTACAGGAGCTGAGCTACCAGAAAAACGGAGTCCATCCCCTTCATTAGCCCAAGTCTAACTGCTATAACTTAGGGGGTGTTGAATCAAAATCAGATAATTTTTTAAAGTTTTAGAGCCCAAGGAGATTTATGGAGGATTTTGCCCAAATCCCTAAATTCATAATGGGAAAACTTGGCCTACAGAGAATAAACAAATTGTCCAGAATCACCCAGAGAGCTAGTGATTTAACAGGAACAGAAGCCATGGGCATTGACTTAAGATATGCTCTTTCCACTCTAGAGGCACAGGTCATAATTTTCAAAAAGGTATCAGGAGCGCCTCATTAATATGATGACATTAGAGAAAAGACTTGGAGGAGAGGGAGTGAGCCATGAGAGTATCAGGGAAAGAATTTTCCAAGCAGAGGGCCTTTTTAAGGAACAGCAAGGAGGCCAGTATGGCAGGAGCTGTGTGAACCAACTGGAGAGTCGTTGCTTAAACAGTCAGGGAAGCAGTGGGAGGCCAGACCATGTAGAGCTCTGATGGCCATTGTAAGGACCTTGGCTTTTACTCTGAGTGAATTGGAGAGCTACTTGAAGTTTTCAAGCAGAAGAATGGCATGATATATCTTTATTTTTTAAGGGTCAGACTAGCTTCTATGTTCAGAATAGACTGCAGAGGGGCAAAGTTTGAAGCAGAGAGAGCACTAGAGGCTCCAGTAGTAAATCCAGTCAAGAAATGGTAGAGGCTCAGACCTGAGTGGTAGAATAAGGTAGAGAGAAGTGGTCAAGTTCTGCATATATTTGGAAACCCAATGGAGTGAGTGTGGCAGAAGGAAGAACTCAAAGGTAACTCTCGCGTTTTGGGGCTAAGCAACTGGAAGGATGAAGTTGCTGTTAACTGAGCTGAGGAAGGCTGTGAGGGTAAGAGGAGTGGGGCAGAACAGGGGGAGATAAGAAGTTCAGTTTTGGGCATGTGAAATTTGACATGTGTATTATGCATTGAAATGAATCTGTCAAGTGTGCAGGCAGATGTACAAGTCTGGAGCACAGGAGAAATGTCCAGAACAGACATGAAAATTTGGGAATCATCAGCATGTATTTAACTCAGATGGTATTGAAATCCCTTCTCTTAAGTGAAACAAATAGAAAAAGAACATACAATATGTGAATTGCATTAAACTGTACTTCAATGTCTACTTAAGAAAAAAATCTCACATTGTAATGAAAGAATGAATCAAACCTTAATAAGTTTTAGGCATATCTTGTGCTTGGTTTCTCTGTGATCCTAAATATTGGGAAGCATTTGTTTTCTGGATGAAAATGCACTCAGTCTTTTAGAAACCATAGGGTTGCCTCCTTATGATTTAACTGATTTCCTTACATCTATACCATTACACTGTTTTTTATCTATTACAGTTATCTTATGAAAGATGACCCCATCCTGAATCCCTACATAAAAGAATTTTGTAATTTGACATCTAATTACAATTTTTGTCACTTTTCATGATCTGAGAAAATCAAGAGGCCCAGGTTGTTATATTCAGAGAGGCGAAACAAGCTGCTTTGCCAATGGTGACAAGGTTTGATTTACTATAAGTAACAACTAGCCTTTCCCCTGAGAAAGCAATTTAGAAAATACACAAAAGATGTGTTTTGTGACTAGGTAATACCAATTAACAAATAATTTAAGGATCAATTAATTAATCATTAAATTTTCCCATTAAGTATTTTGGTGTCTATCTCTATGGTAAAGTCACTAATGAAACTCACATATGCTTGGTTTTATTTCCTTTGAGAAAATCCATATTCAATTTTTAAAATTGTTTCCCTTTAAATATATTTAAATCTCTTACATCTAAAATATTTTAAGGTAAAGCTCCTACCAAAGTTTAGGGTTTCTCCTCTTAAAAAAAAAAAAAAAAAAAAAGAGATGGGTCTAATTAATATATATTCCTGGAAGGAAAATCTCACTAACGATTGTATTTTAAACTCAGAAGAATGGTGTTGGGTAAAAACTGAGGGAAGTCAGTTCTGGTGCTGGACTTTTGGGAGGTTTGGGAAGTGGATGTGGCTCAAGCGATTGGGCTCCCATCCGCCATATGGGAGGTACCGGGTTCATTTCCCGGGGCCTCCTGGTGAAGGCAAGCTGGCCCATGCAGCAAGCTGGCCCGCTTGGAGAGCTTGCATAACAGAAAGAGACAAAGAGGAGAGACAATGAGAGACACAACAAACCAGGGAGCTGAGGTGGCTCAAGCGATTGAGTGTCTTTCTCCCACATCAGAGGTCCCAGTATAGGTTCCAGGTGCCTCCTGAAGAGGAGACAAGAAGAGAAGACAAAGAAACACAAAGTACACACAGTGAATGGACACAGAGAGCAGACAGCGAGTGCAAAACAACAAGGGCGGGGGTGGTGGTGGAGTAAATATATAAAATAAATCTTAAAAAAAAAAAGATGGGATTGACTGACTTGTCTGCTTTCTCTGCAGATTCCTGCCTCCCTCACACAAACTTATTTAAGATATGTTTAAAGAAGATGGGAGATGGTAAAGCTAAATCAAGTAGAGGCAGCTGTTGAACTTATTTTGTTTTGGCAGTGTAGAAAGGTAACTAAAACAAGAAAGGCATATGGAATTTTTAAAAAGCAGAATTTACAAAAGGCATGAGCCATGCAAATATATGAAAAGACACATGATAAACCAAAACTCTTTATGCACAGACAATCATCAGTGAATAAACAATCTGTACATGACATGTGTTCCACTTCTCTGCCCTGCTTGTGATAGACTCAACTGTCACAGAATAGTCATTTAGTCAACAAATACTTATGAGCATCTTTAAGTATTTAAGTGGCAAAACACTGGTCTTGGATCCAGAAAACCTAGTCATTTTGCTGTGTGACCAAGGATAAATCACGTTATCTTTCTGTCAAGTTTCCTTTTCTGTGAAATGGAGAAGACAATCATACCTTAAAGAAGAGTCCAGCAGTTACATGAAACAATGCTTTTGAAAATGTCTGACACTGTAAAGGTTGTGAAAATTCCTAAGGTCGTTCCTGGGACTTGATAGGTCTTCATTAAGGGTTTTTGTTGTTCAGTGTGTAGGTACTTACTATAGCCACTAGTCTTTATTTAATTTCAAGCTAACAGTTTCACTTGACAATTTCACTAAATTGTCAAAATTTAAGCCACCATTACGCTGTTAAAAAAAATTCAGTCTTCACAAAACAATGACAGTATCATCTGAAGCACTCCACTATATTTTCATTTTTTTAAATTTGGGATTTCTGTTAGGGAAAGATGAGATATCATTTTTTATTTTTTAAAAAAGCAGAGTATCTATCATGGTTGTTATCTCTTTCTCCAGAAATATTACAGTTTACAAAAGTTCAGGAATATGATTACTGTCTTGCTTGCCATCTCTCACTCTTTCTCAGAGTCCTTGGCCTAGGGGAAGCTGCCATGTTGCAAATAGGCCTTTGGGAAGGTCCCCATGGTGAGCAACTGATGTTTCTAGCCAACAAGCATGATGAAAATGCCAACAGCCATGTGAATGAACTTGAAAGTGGATCTTCTGAGGTCTGCCAAGCCTTCCAATAACCATGTGAGTAAGCTTGAAAGTGAATCCTCCCCAAGCCAAGCCTTGTAATGACTAGGATCCCAGCCAACACCTTGACTATTACCTTGTGAGAGACTCTGAGCCAGAGGACCCAGTAAACACCCAACTTCCTGACTTAGAAAAATGTGAGATAATAAATGTTTGTCACTTTAAGCCTCTAAACTTAGGTTGATTTGGTTATTCCACAATGTATAGCTAGTACAAT
Organism: Cabassous unicinctus; assembly: GCA_029593785.1. Classification (NCBI taxonomy): domain Eukaryota; kingdom Metazoa; phylum Chordata; class Mammalia; order Cingulata; family Chlamyphoridae; genus Cabassous; species Cabassous unicinctus. Next base: position 62,767 of record JAQZBX010002489.1, read on the forward strand.
TAGCAAAGCAATGACAATCTTCGAAGAAAACATTCAAGAATATAACAGGGATGTAAAAGCTTCTTGTATTGATTTACTTTGAAGGCAGATTGGGGGGGAAATCCCACCTCAAATTTCTTCCTCACTCCACCCCACCCCCAATTAATCTTCAATTAAAATAGACCAAGAAATCATTTCTTTATTTCTCATAATTTTGTATTGCTCCATAGTCATAAGCATGCCATTAGAAAGATCAATCCTTGAAGTAAGAAGCAAATAAAAAATGGAGAGGTTTATATATAGTCTTAAGTAATGAAATAAAGATATGCACAGTTCTATGTAATCCAGATAAAGAGTCTAAACAACCTCTGCTTCCTCTGTGCCTCACAACCAATCAATGACTGATCTTGTGCCCAGATCTCTCTCCTCCATGCTGGGCAAAGGAGACAGATAATGTTAAAAAGCACCCCACCCCAATTCAACCATTCAATCTCACCATGTAGAAATAAGAAGTTTTACACTAATTCCTCTACTTTGTGTCAGGTCAATATGTCCAGAGAGAGGAAAACATTAGTGTTCATAGCAGTCAGCCCATGGAAATAGAAGAGCATATTTTGGCAGGCACCATGAAGACTTAAACCTTTAAATATATTCTGGGGGTAAAAATGAGGAGCATCTGGGTTTTTTCATTAAGGCCAACATACTTAGAAGAATGGCCATTCTCTCCAGAAATTCTGCTGCCATATGCCAAAGATTTTTTTTTAAGCTTTCCAAGCTCACTGCCTTTTACCTCACCCATCTGCGATACTTTCTGGTACAATATTGTGGAACCATAAGTCCAAGTTTCAACATCTTCAAGAAAACACAGCAGTACCCAAGCATATAGCAGCTATGACTTCCCACCTTCTTAAATGAGCAGGAGGTCTCTCTTTCTCCAAGGTTCCATTAACTTTGGTATGTCAAAAAATCCTAGGGGTAAGGGTTGATAGTGTTTTTGCTGGCTCCTGGATCTCTACCCTATAAGCTGTATACTCTAGAAGCTATTTCTTGGACCCTTATGCATAGTTCCACAGGTCATTACTCAAACGGCAGAGAAGAAGCTCTTTCTTGAATGCTCAGTTAAACATGGTGTTAAGGTCATTCAGGAGGTATTACCTAAAGGATCACAGCCCTATAGAGATACTTCTCTTGCTCTTACCACCATATCTTGACACTTCTCTTTCCTCTCACCCCATATCTAATCCAATTCTGTTGGCTCCACTTTCAGAGTTTATCCTAATGCATCTACCTCTCATCATCCCCACAACCACCACCTTAGTCTATGTTGTATCTCTAAGACCTGATGATTCATTATTGTGGAGGGAAGGGAGTAGAGAGATACAATTTTTTGAATATTGCATGAAATCCCATCTTCTTGTCTCCAGTCGTGCCATTATTTCACGTGGCCACATGGCTCCAGCTCTCCCTTCATTGAGTTTTCTGCTCAAGATCCCTCCTCAGAAGGGGATTCCCTGGCCACCCCACTTCAAACAAGCACTCCACTTCACAGTTTTCATCACACTCTAACTCACTTCCCTCTTTTATTTTTTACATGGCATTCATTTCTCCTTGAAATAATATTTTATATATTTCCTAGAAAGTAAACTCCATGTGGGCAGATAATTTGCTTACCTTTTAGCTTTATATCCTAAACACTTAAAGCTGTGCCTGGCATATGGTAGATCTTCAATAAATATTGTTGAATTAATGATGGATTGAATGACTATCCTGATGGGCTGAACAAACTGCTGGTCTCACCAATTCTGGTGTCTCATTTGTCACTACTGAAAAACTGGAGGTTTATCAATAAAAACTGAGAAAGTCACCCACAAGTGAGGCAGGACCCTGCCATTTATCACAGTTATGGTATCCCTCTAAGTGTGCAGGTGGTAGAGTATCCCTTTGATATTATACTCAGTCAGGAATGCTTCAGGCCAAGACTGGCCTGGACACTTGTAACAGAGCTCCTCAAATTCACTCATAAAGCCACTTCTTTTAGATGCAAGGCTACTACCAAGACAGCGAGGCAGGGCTGGATTCTGGTACCAACTACCCATGAGAAACCAGAAGTAGAGCTTCAACCCTTGATTCTCAGTACAGAAGACACTTAACGACATCTCCCCCACCTTTGCTCATTCAACCTTTATAATAACCTCAATCCTCAAAGTGAGGAGTCTGGAGCCCTGATCACATTCCTCCGGGGAGTTGCATTTGATTGTTATGTAAATTTGCAGAACCAAATAAAAATAACTCTGCTCAGCAGTTTTCTAACTCCATATATCAATGCATATGTTAATGTCAGTTGGCACAACTTTAGCGTCTATACAACCTGAACCCAAGACTTGAATGAGCCAAAATGTTCATATATTACTCCTGGGGAAAAGATGATATTTTTCCAAATGGTGGCATAAGCAAATGTCCTGATTGAGCATACACTTTACAAGAGGCCCTTTGCTATATCCAAGGGAATATAAGGATAAATAAATGATTCTTTGCCCTCCAGAAATTGACCATCTAGTAAAAAAGACAGATATGGATGATAAACCCAAGTGTGCACTAGATGTAAAGTTGTATCTCTGAAGAGAGCCAGGAAAAACTTTAGAGTTGATGATCGTTATGCTTAACCTAAGAGTGAGTAAGAGGCTGCCACGTGGATATGAGGGAAAAGAGCATTTCAGGCAGAGGGGACAGCATGAGCAAAGGTCTAGAAGATCCTGATTGTTAAAGAAATTTCTCTCCCCAGCCTCTTCTACTCTATTTCAGAGAAAGTGGTTCATTCTCTGAATACAAAAGACACACTCTTTCTCAACCTTGCAATTGTGTTTTCTCTACCTGATGCAATTACTCCTGGCCGTCATCTCCTAAGCCTTGGAGCTGAACACCATCTTCTCAACCTTCAGGTCATAGCTTGGATAAAATATCTTCTTTGGCCTCCCCAAGTCTGCAATAGGTGTCCCTTCTGTGTTCCCTTATATCAGCCCATAAGTTCCCTACTTAGAGCTTAATATACTCAAGGGTCACCCCCTGCAGATTTGTCTTTATTCCCTATGGATTGCACAGTCCAGGAGGACAAGGACTATATTGGTCTTGGTCAACATTATATCCTAGTATCTAGCACAGTGCCTGCTATATAGTTGGCAATGAGTGCAGAATGAATTAATTGCTCAACGTTTCTGAGCATAGGATGGAACTGGAGAAAGTCTAGGTGAAAACCTCAAACTTCAAAGATAGAATAGATAGGAACTAAAGCCTGAAAGGCCATGTGTGCCCTGCTGTGTAATACATTGCCCTGTGTTCAAGATGGAAGTCATGGAAGGGTTATAAGCAAGAGGAGATCAGCCAGTCACCAATAAGAGCACCTGAAATAATGGCAGTGGGACTGGAGACAAGAAAACGGATTGCAAGAGATACAGTATTTAAAATGTTCCATCTCTAAGATCTGATGATTTATTACAAGTGAATATGGAGGTAAAGGAGTCGGAGATTAAAGACTCACAAACATTGGTAAAATGGAAGACCTATGGAGAATATCTCTTCCCTTTACATGGATGAGATAGGTAATGGAAACAATAAGTTGCCTCAAGATATTCAAGACTAAAAAGTGCCTATTGCTCATTACTGTATGTCTTGATATTGGCAGCTCAATAAGCTATGGGAATATTTGCACCCCCAGAAGTGGAGAATTCAACATTTTATAGAACTACTTCATAATTAAAATAGGAGAGAAACAGGTAGGATGCTCTTAAAAACAGCATAAAATAAATCTTTAAATTATTTAAGAATTTAAAGATAGTCAGTGCAGGTTGAATTACCAAATCTTGACTTAGGAAAATGACAAATTAGCTGCCTATTTTCCTTGTTACCCTTTGCCTTCAGATCACCAAGAACTTTACCACAAATGAAAAAAAAAAAAAAGCAACACCTTTCAGGAGTTGGAATCATATAGGAAACAACATTGTAACCAGAATAGGAGAAAGAAATGCTTGATAAATGGGAGAAAACATCAGAGAGTCCAAGAGATGGGAAACAGTTTTCAGAAAGCATTTTAAAGAGATGATAGAGGACACAAGGCAATAACAAAATGCGTCTGTAGGGGTTATAGGAAACTTTGGAAGAAACCAGAAAATCAAGAGTGCTGAATACAGAGAAAGAGAAATTCTTAAGAAAGACTAAAGAAATACCAGGGAGAAATGTAAACCAACATGTGGTCAGGAAAAAAAGTAAATGTGGCCCCCAAAATCTCCCCCAGAGCTGCAAAACCCAGAGATGTCACAAACAGGATTAGAATACCACCAGAATCCTTAACTCAGCAAAAAGCTCAGTTTCCTAATCTATAAACGGTATACAATTAAGGTTGCTATAAGAAATGTGTGAGATAATGCAATATATAAGTTCACATAGAAGAAATATGTGAGCTGTTTGTGCTTGGCAGAGAGTAGGTGCTCAATAAATGCTAGCTAATGCTAGCTATGAAACCATCATCATCATCATAGCCATCATCTCTGAAGTAACCTATGCTTTTTTCTTTTATATAGCTAAGGAGTGCTACAGCAGGAAAAGGCACCTGTTTCCTACTGCCCCCTGAAAACCGCCCAGTTGACTAGCATAATAACCTGTTTGATAAATGTCATCCAATTCAGAAGAAGAAGTGCAAAGAGCAGAGAAATGATGGTGCAGTGAAGGGGGAGAACAGAGGAGGAAAGGACAAGGAAGGACTAAGATCATACCGATTCTCTCTTCCACACACCCACAAGGCTGCAGCTATGTTATCTGATGAAAAAGGCACTTTAGAGCTACCAACTTCAGGAGCATTCTGCAAATGTCTATTGAGGAGCACAAAGGATGCCATTATTTAAGACAGTCCAGCATTATTCTCATGACATTCCATTTAGAGGAATAGCAAATCAGTCTCACCCCTCAGTAAAAGAAAAGGCTTTTTGACCTATAAAAATCTTTTAGCTTGGAAAATGTGCTTCTACTTTTACTCAAAGAGAACTGTATATATTAGGTGCAAAGAGTAAGATCAACTATGAACTTAGAGGGGAGATGTATCCATTGAAGTATAGAAAACACATAAAAAGGGGCTTTCAGGAAGCGAATATGGCTCAAGCGATTGGGCTCCCATCTACCATATGGGAGGTCCTGGGTTCATTTCCCGGGGCCTCCTGGTGAAAGTGAGCCCACCCGTGTGGCTAGGTGGCCCACGTGGAGAGCTGGCACAACAAAAAGAAACAAAAAGGAGAGACAATGAGAGATACAACAAACTAGGGAGCTGAGGCGGCCCAAGCAATTGAATGCCTCTCTCCCACCGGAGGTCCCGGGATCGGTTCCAGGTGCCTCCTAAAGAGAAGATGAGAAGAAGAGAAGACAAGCAGACACAGAGAGCACACAGCAAATGGACACAGAGAGCAAGACAAAGAGTGCAAAAACAACAAGGGGAGGTGGGGATAAACAAGTAAAATAAATCTTAAAAATGGGGAAAGGCTATGAATTTTCTATCCCATCTCCTAGATTTTTAAGGGAAAATACCGATTGAAAACCATGGTATTGAAAAGCCAGGTAAATTTAACATCTTTGAGTCATTGAATTATTCACAAAACTACCATGATGAATTTTTAAATTATCTACTTTCTAAAAGGGGTAAGAGGTTCTAGGTTGAAGTAGTGCCCCACTTAGTGCTACTATGTGTAATAGCCATCATTTATTTAGTGCTTAAAATGGCAGGCACTTTACAAATACTATCTCATTTATTTCTAACAACCTTGTTGGGGATTGCTATTATTTTTACCACCTCAGAAATACACAAATCAAACATTATGAATAGGGTTGTATAGCTAGTAAATGAAGGTCAGGATTCAAACCATCTCTGACTGCAAATACATCATCTCACCTTTACATCAGACTCGTCGCCATCCTCAGAGGATACGGATATGTGATTATGACTAGGAAAAACGGGCCGGGTTAGTAAAAATGTTGGCATTGATTATTAATTCAATGTATTTCTTTTTCAATATCATTCTTATGAGTATTACACAAATTTTTAAAATCACCTGGAAAATGTCTCAATACTGAAATATTGCTCTACCACTCTATTCACTTGATCATATAATGGGCTTTTTAGTTTAGATTCCAGAGCAGAAGAGCTGGATTTGCAATTCAGGATTGCTATTTCTAAAGTGTATGATTTCAGGCAAACTGTTTATCTCCTCTTAGCATCCATTTTCTCGAGGGAACATTCTCACCTATGTCACAGGAAAATTTTTTAAATTACATAAAATGAAGCCTGCAAAAGCATTGTAAACTACCCACATTAGCAGTCAATGTTTATATTTTAAAAGTTAATGAAAACATTGCCAACATCTCTATTTCTGAATAAGAGCCAAGCAAGAGAGACTTTGTAAGGATCGTTACAGAGAGCTCTAATGCCTCAGAATTAGGAATTATTACCATGTAAACTCCAGACATAATCAAAGTTGTTTTCAAGCTTCATTGTTCCAATCTAGTTTATCTCTTTTCTGTCCCAGTTATTTAATGGGTGTTTCACAAACTATGTGGACTTCTATAACTCACTCTCTAATAATATACTCTGGATAATTGTTAGCTTCATGAAAAGCAGTTGCCTATACTTTAAGTTATAATTAAAGGCATTACTTAAACCCTCAAGTGGCCTTCGGAAATCTGAAAATGGAAGTTGAATTCACAAATGCTAGGGAAGAATAGGAAATCCCAGAACTCTGAATCAGCAGACTTAAAGTCGTATGAACTCAAGTGAAGGAGAAGTCCCCTCTTACACTGACATTAATGTCTGTGCTACAATCACTAAATGAAAAAAATCAGTTTATTAAGATCAGGTCTTTAAAGCTCAGCACATTTCCTGATTGAAAAGCCTTTGTGATTCAGCTGAACAAAGGAAAAGCAGTTTTAAAAACAGACCTGTTAAGTAAAGAACAACTCTAATCGCTAAGAATTAAGTCTTAAAATGCTTCTGTGGCATCTGATTGGCTCTGCATGGTGGATTTTGCACCTTACGTATCTGTTAGGGATTGGATCGTGTCCCCACAAAGATATGTCCAAGTCCTATGGATGTTAACACATCTGTAATTGAGATCTTCAAAGATCCTATTTAGATGAGGCTAAACTGAATCAAGGAGGGCCTTAATCCAATATGACTGGAGTCTTTATAAGCAGAAGAAATTTGGACACAGTGGTAGGAGGCGGAGGAGACAAGAGACAGGTGGCCATGTGACATAGGTAGAGATTGATTTATAGATTGCCAGCAAGCCACCACCAGAATGCTACAGACTTCAGAGAAAGTATGGTTCTGCAGACATCTGGATTTTGGACTTCTAGCCTTCCAAAACAGACAAATTTCTGTTGTTAAGCCAATCAGTCTTTGTATTTGTTCTAGGAACCCTGGCAGCCATAGTACCTGTGACTTGATCAACCTCTGGGAACATTTGCCTCCTTTCCCACAATTTCATTAGCTCTTGTCAGGGAATGACTTGACTAGCCAAATAGAAAGATCCATAAGTTATTGCCATTATAAACAGCTTGGAATTCTGATGTTGTTGTTGTTTTTCAAAGAAATCCACAATGTGTCTACATTTCAATAACCTTGTCAGAAAAATTTTATTGCACTAGACATCGCAAAATGAAGTTAAGATCATCTCCCCCTAAATTCATAGTCCAATCTGTATCATCTTTTTTGTCACTGCTCCAACCTTAATTCTCTAACCAAGCCTATTTATTTAAAGATAAACCATTTTTCTATATAACCTCAATTCTATCCATCCTACCTACAGATGATGAAAATACAAAATATGTCTCTAAATAAAAAGCCAAACTCCCCTCTCTCCAATAAACAATAGTATTGGTACTTATTTTAGTAAGTTCAATTTAATTCACATTTACTGTTACTCTGAGAGCCCAAGTACTGTTTCTCCAGAGGAGAGTTAAGAAAATGCTCACCTTTAGTGTTCGCTAACCATATATGGTAAAAACTCAAGAACGGACTCTAGAATGGACACCAAATGAATGAGAGAAATGGAGTGTATAACTTCTAAGCCAGTAGAAGAGAAGAAAATGGACTTAAATTTAGAGAGAAAGTAAATTAACCTGAATTAAAGCGAAAAGAACAAAGAAAATAAAGAAGTATAGGAAAAATAGGGTAAATATAAAACAAAGTTATATAGGAAAAATAAGCCAAATAATTTCAGGAATCCCTGTGAATACAAGTAGACTAAACTTGCCACATAAGCATAATTCATGGGTCAAATGAAATTTTAAATTCTTATTAATGAAAGTAAAGAAACATTTCATTCCAAGACTTGTAGGATGTGCTTGCAGGTTGCAATAAAATCATCTTGAAACATATGTAGAATTTATGCCTTAGATGTTCATGTCAGAAGAGAGAAAAGGGCTAAATCTTAATGGGCCAAGTGTCCAATTTAGTAAAAAGTGATAGAGAAAGAACAGAGACGATCCAAAGAAAATATAAGAAATAGACAAGACATGTAAAAGTGGAAAGAAATGAAATAGTAAATAAATATAATTATTTAGAGGATAAACTAAGCCAAATGTTGCCTCTTTGAAAAGATTAATAAAACAAACACATACCTGGAGGGAATGATTACAAAAAGAAGGTACAATACAAATAATAGAATTGTAAAATGGAACATAACAGATACAAGAGATATGAAAAGAACTAAAAGAGGGAAGCGGGTGTGGCTCAGTGGATAGAGCCCCCATTTACCATATGGGAGGCCCGGGTTCACGTCCCGAGGCCTCCTTGTGAGGGCACGCCGGCCTGAGCGGTGTGGTGGGCTGATGCAGCAACCTCACGGCAGGAAGCGAATGGACACAGCAACACAAGCGGCAAGGGGGGGATAAATAAAATAAATAAATCTT